>JAGFPH010004665.1:52393-77657 GCA_018207615.1 Philaenus spumarius
ATAAATTGATGCCCTACTAGTGGGAGCATTATTAAAACAGATTATAAAAAAAGAAAATAATAGCACTCTACATGCAAGAGCAGTGAGTGATCATGTTCTCTAGCCACGGTAACATGAGTTGGCCTGACCGACCGAGAATTTTAACGGTTCCCCTTCTCCGACTCGAACCGGCAGTTGAGAAGAAAGAGAGGGAGAATAATTTCTGCTCTCCCCGTCGCACGTGTCATAGACAGTCTATTCAAATGCGTTAGGAACACAATAAAATGATGTGTGAATCATTCATTTTGATGAAGAATTAAGGGAGATATGATGTTGCAGCGAAAAAACACATTTGAGAAATAATTTATATGATTTTCTTCTAATAAATTCCATATTAACATTTCCTAATACTGTACTGAAATAATAAAATTGTCAACTAACGCGACGAGAGCAATGCATGAAAAATCAACTGTTTCTAGAACCTAAGAAGTTTCACTTCTAACGTGCAAGAGTCTCACACGTTTTTTTTATTTTAAGTTTTTATATTTATTTTTTCTCAATCTGTGCAACCTTGCAAGCCCTTGTGGCAAGCCGGTCTTCGTTTTTAACTTGGAAAATAAATGTGATAGAGTAAACGAAAGTTTACTGGTTTTCATCATACTTATATTGGGTTTCCTCAAAGTTTAATTATGCTGGAAAGTTTTTACAATGATTTTTTTACATAAGAATTAATAACTGTTTTTCATACTAGCCTTTGAAAGAATTATTCCATTGGACACCAATGTAGTTACATATTTTTGAGTGATTACAATTTGCCTTATTCTGACTTTATATTCCCAGGGTTATCATGATGTTGCTGTTACGTTCCTATTGGTCGTCGGAGAAGATTTAGCATTTCAGATAATGGAAAGGTTATCAACGGATCACCTACGTTCTTGTATGGAACCTACAATGGAGAAAACTTCGTATCTTTTAAATTACATATATCCTCTCATAAACAGGCTGCACCCAAAACTTTGTGATTTCCTAGAAAAGTAGGTATATTTAATATTGAATAAGTAGAGTATGTATAGGTTTTATAAATGGAAATGCATCATTTGAAAAGTTTTCGTGAACGATTTCCCAATTTCACATGGCACTTGATGCTCTTTGAACTCGTCACAAAAATCTTTTACAAAAACACCACTGTTAGTTCTACAACACCATGATGACAGTTAGGTTTGGGAAATGTCGTTCAGTTTACTGAAGTAGTTCAGTGAATCTCCTTCAGTGAAAGGAACTAGTTCACCATTGCATTGAATGATTTCCAAACTACTGACATCAGAGTAATAATACTAAAACATATTGTGTATCGATTAATATTATTACTTAAACATTTGACTTTGTTTTTATTTTCTTACCTAGGGTTACTTAGGGTTGACAATCCATATTAACCTGTTGGTTAGTGGGTTTTCGCTTTAGCTCCATAAACCAAATTAGTGAGTTTTTTTATGTATTTCTTTTTTGTCTAATTTGTTTTTATATTGTCCCTATTATATAAAATTATGAATTAGGAGCTAAAAAAGTTAGGAATAATTATTTATAATCACATAATTTCAAATTTAGTCACTCGGATCTGAATAAATATTTGAAACACCATTGTTTATTTCACTAAAATTCAATTCAGATTTTTCACTAATACTTTCATCCTCACTCCCGGAATCCATAAAATATTCACAAATATTATCAATGCTAAGGTTTTTACGATTAGCCATTATCTAAACAAAAGTATAAACAACACAAGCCAAACTCGTTTGCGAACTTAGGTTATGCAATGACTATGTTGGAAACAGCCAGGCAAAATTATAAATTAACTGATAGGGAATGTTCGCGCACCCTATCAGAATCAACTAGAACTAAGATAGATGTTTTATATTGCAGCCAACAGATCGCAGAATACATCTTATCTAAAATTAACCAAGCCGCAAAGGTTGTGACTTTCCTAACTAAATACAAATATCAAAACGCATACGTTGCGTTGTTACTTTTATTGGCGCGTCGAATGGCTGCCGCAACACATGCGGCATTACTAACCAAGAGGTTAACCTTCAAGCATTCGCGCTATTTGATTTCATATACGCGATCGCAAGGCGGCACTTTGGCCGCTTACCTTTGTTTATTAGTTTTCTGATTTTCCATTGAATTTTCACCATTGAAAGAAATATTAACCTTTTCAGTGGCACGCCCGTATATATACGTTTGTGCTACGTGGCATGTGTAGGAGCAATCCCGCATATATTCGTTTTCAAATTTACCTCTGAAAGAGCACAACCGTGTTAGTTCGTTTGACTTTTAGAATACATATACTTGTGCTGCTATCTGTTGAGAATGTGTAGAACCTTTTCTGAACCAATTAAGCTTTGTACCAATATACAGGAATATTGTTTGGAGTTGCAATCAAGTGTCTTTTGTTTGAGCATTTAGTTGCAGCTGTCTGTCAGCTGTCTTCTCTTCTGTTTTGTCATATAACTCAATAAATTATCCACGAGTCTTAGTTTTTACTGTTAAATAGAGTTTTTAGATAAATAATTTGATTGTGTTTGTGTGAATTAGTGGTTATTGTACTGCTAAATAAGGTGTGAATACTATAAACAATAATATTTCTTATCTTTATACGATTATAACCTAATAATTACATTGCTATATAACCGTTTTGGTTTTGATTGTCATTTACAGTGTTAGTCCAAATAACATTTTATGTAATTTTTGTCAAATGTTTTATAAAAACAACCATTTAGGACAAGTAAATAATCATTTTTGTAATAGCCTAAAAAACCTGCTCCACTAGGTGACCCTATGTTGTTCAAAACCCGCCACTGAAAAGGTTAAGCACCTCAATGGATATCATATAATACACATGCACAAGTATACAAATAATTTTGCAATAGAAAATTTTAAAAACAGATTTAACCTTCAAGTGCTTGCATGTTGGCATTTTATCTGCCAACAAAAATAATTAGTAAATCTTCTCACACTTACAGATATATCTATCAAACGTCCAGATTAGAAATATTCAAGACGGATATATCCGTCCATATCCCGGGAAGGGTTAACAATGAATTTGTGGGATCACATTGTAAACCCGGGTTGCGTCTTACTGTATTTTTTCTTAAATCCAAATTTGAAAATCCAGATTTCCATATGGATACCTTGAGATCTTTCTCAAGAAACTGTTGAATATGTTTTTAATAGATAAACTTTTCTATGTGTTTTAGTCCTACAGAAATATATAAAATCAAATGAATTACAATGTTCACATAAATTTGTATACACTTATAATTTTACTATAACTTGTTTGTTTGTCTGTTAATGTATAGATCAGGTGTAGGAACGATGTTCTGTCTACCTTGGTTTCTCACTTGGTACGGACATAGCCTCAACCAATACAGAGATGTTGTTCGGTTGTACGATTATTTTTTAGCTTCGCCTCCTATGCTGTCACTTTATCTGGCGGCAGTTATAGTGGTATTTCGGCAAGATGCAATATTCAGTGTAGATTGTGACATGGCTAATGTGCATTGTTTACTTTCGCAGGTAAAAATGTACTTTTTATATTTGAATTATATTGTATAGCTTGTATGAATAAAACCTTCAATATGGAGGGGGGGAGCCTCTCCCAAGGTTGGAAAAAAGTGCCGAAAATTGGCATTTTGTTACTTGAAAAAAATTAAAAGTCGTTAATTACACTTAAAAAAATAGTTTTAGGTTGTAAAAACAAATAAATAACTTTGAGCTAATTACTATTGTGCTCTTTAAAAACACAAAATTAATTTTTACCTTTTGTGATATCACATGACTTGGAGGGTGAGTTTGGATAATATAAATAAAACCATTGTAATAGAGTTATATAGTTTATTAATAACGATATAAATAAACAATAAGCTATTACAAATTATGTTTTATAGTATTACTAATGGACTTGGCAATGCTTCGCTATTGCTTAGTTTAATTTTAAAGGTGGTTATCCCATTTCATCCCTTTGTCTTAATTAATCGAATTGCAAATGTTTTTTTATGTTACTTAAGAAAAATATTAAATAATTTAAGATTTATAGTTTGTAGGAATTTAATGCAATTTATTTTTATTGTATAGGGGTAGCTACCCGATTTAAATCTTTTTGTTTGTAGTGATCATATTCTCTAAAAAAAATCCTGGTACTTATATGTGTAAATTGTTAAATTTTACTAAAATTATAGTTTAGTAGTTTTTGATAATACAGAAAAAGTAAGTGCATTGTTATTTAATTTTAAGACTAGTTATTCCATTTTATCATCCCTCTGATTTAAGTAATCAAATTACAAATAGTTTGTATATCCCTTAAAAATAATATTGCTTATTAATATTATATTTTCTAAGAAAAACTTTATTTTTACTTAATTTACTTTTAAACATTATTTTATGACATAATAAACTTATAACTAATATTTAATATTTGTGAAAGAAAGCAGTCTTGGGACTGCCAATATAATTGGAAACTGTCATGGATATAAATAGTTGGTCATATTGGTTTAATCTGAAATTTGATCATTATTTTTTCTTGTTCCATTTAAAATTGAAATATAAAAAATAACATCAACATGGTTGTCTATAGTCAAATAATAATTTTTTTTTAAAACATAATTTTAGGTTAGACCTAAACTGAGCCAACACAGGTTTCTTTAATGCATTTACATTCATTACCATAACAAACAAGTTAGAAAATTTATACATTTAAAAAAAAAATGATATAGAACTATGTCCATTTTATATAGGTATGACCAAGTAAACTATTTTAACACAACTTACAAATTGAGGAAGCACAATGTCAATTTCATCGGTATCGTGATGTGGCTCAACCCATAGTTTAAGCCATTGAGTTTAAGCCTTTGAATTTACCACTGCCTATTTTATTTTGTCAATTTCTTATTCTTTATATTAGTACATGTGTAGTAAACCAATGACAAAGAAATCATCGACGAAATAAAAAAATGCATAGTGTCTCGCACATTGCGAGTTAGTATATTTTACCTCGATCTAAAGGCGATGATAACCGCTCACATTTTTCGCCTTTAAAAAGAATAATTCAACCAAAAAGTGCTTAAAAAAGTTTTCACTTAAAAAATGTCTTACACCCTGGGACTCTGCTCACATGCTTACTGCAAATGAGAACGTTATATGACATTCATACTCCTCATCAGATTTAAAAAACATCATTAGTTTTTAATTGGGAAAAGTACCACTTACAATTTATTAAGAACTGTATTTATTTATACATTTATTCCTCCCTTCCAGTTACCTGATGATTTACCATTTGAAGAATTACTCACCCAAGCGACTGAATTGTATGAGCAATTCCCTCCTGAAAGTGTGGATTCTGAAGTACAAGAACGGGACAGACGAGAGTAAGTCAATAAACACTTAAAACTATTTCTGTTTTATCGTTAAAAATGTGCTTGCTGCGTGTTAAGTTTTTCCTTCATGCCATCTTGTATTATTAGAAAAGATAACTTTTTTGAAGGTAGAAAATTGATACGTAGCTTCAGTCGTTATTACTAAATGAATTTATATTGATTGGGCTATAATTTACCGCCTTAATTCCTCTGGGGAGTTATACTAGTTGCGCCTATTAAGAAGGGTTTGGTGTCCTTTGACGACCTGAGTCAAAGGCACAAAACACCTAAAAATAAACATGGTTGTGGGTAAAAGACTGGAATATATTTAATAATTCGAAATCTATTAAAGAAAACTTAATGTATCTTTGTAATTATGTATTTAGTACTTTAACCAATGAGTTAACTTGTTTTTGGCATGACGGCCGATTTTGTAAATGTAATCCTAGTAAACCTGACAGAACAGCGACAAAGAAATTGTAACCGAGATCACTTCAGCTCAAGCCCTGAAGAATGACGATGCAATTCAAAAGGCATCGACAGGTTTCACTGTGAACCTCTGTTACGAGGCTGTGGTGAGCTCGACTGCTCAATGATATTCAAGAAACAGCTATAACTTATGTGTAAAAAAACAATTATTTCAAATTTTGAATTACAGTAGTAGATGTGTTTTTCTCGAGACTGTTTTATAGAATTTCAATTTATTATTATTCCACACAATATGGAATAAGGGATACTCTCTGTAATATGTCAGGGCTTCCTTCCCTTAGTCATAGTATTAGAGAAATTCTAACTTATAACAAATAACAGTACTTGGCTTTTTTGTTTTTCCTGTTGCTTTGGTTAAAACATTACTGAATTTCTATAAGGAACAAATTTGTTCACCGGACAAACCGCAGCTGACCAAACCCAGCAAAATAAACAATAAATTTACATAAGGTTACAAATTAAAACAAAAAACTTGCTTCCTATCTTAATTACTTTAAATAAGATATCAACTCCTATAAAAGCGAGTGTACGAACGTACGAGTGTACGTACATGGAGTAACATTAATATAACAGCTGATTTCACCCATCATCTGTAAACCCAGTGTATATTATAGTTTGAGGTTATGTTTACAACTTCAACCGTTATAATTTCTTTTGAAGTTGATTTTTTGAAATATGAGTTATAGAACTAATGTATGTTATAATTATACGTTATAATATTTGCTTTGAGGTTATAAACTGTATATAAATACAACCTTTTATCATCAAAATATTCATTTATAGAAATTTAAAGAAGAAATACTTATTTGTTTAACATAATAATATAACACCTGATATCACCCATCACCTGTAATACGCACACAAAACCTAGCGTAGATTATACTTTGGGATTATGTTTACAACTTCAATCAATAATATAGCCTATAATATTAATAACTTCTAAATCATTTGATCTATCAATATGAAATAAAAGGCAATTAAAAGATGATATTTTTATCTTTCTTTAAATATAATATATAATAATATACATAAACCAAAAATCTTAACAAATATTCCTACAGTTTTATAGTCCTTATAATTGTACACACATTTACAGAGTTAAAAATCCCCGTCTGCATAGTTAGGTAGGCTTAGATAAAGTGTGTTGTTTAAATAGTATTTTGTATAAATGATGTATTTCTGATATGTATGTAATTAATCCGCCTGTGATTTTTCACGGGGATTTACTAGTTTAAGACAATAAGAGTCGCTAAATTACATTTATTCAAAAACTAACCTAATCTATTTATAAACTAAATATGTACACACGCTAACACCACTAACACCCCCTCACTTATAAATTCTGTGCACGCACACACTCCCTCTCCAACACATACACAAGAAATCTCTTTTTCCCACAACCATGCACACATTATCAAGTTAATACTTTAAAATGGAGTTCAATATTTTCTATTTTAACTAAATATTCTTACATATTACTCTTATTTTTACAGTTTTTAATATTATATGGTAAACACTAAACAGTTAAAAAAAACTTTGGGCTGGGTATGCGAAGAATTTCATTAAAACAGTCAAATTAATTTGGTTTAGGTACATTAACTGCATTACATACTGAATTGGTTTATTTATAATTGAATAACAAGGATATGATTATATTAAATTAAGATTACTGTTTATTTTTAAATTAGATAAAAAGTATAATTTTCATGTTAAACATTACAGGGCGCAGCAACGAAGTGCGGATGAAGCAAGAAGAAAAGCAAATGTTCTTCGTAGGCAAAATGACGAAAGAATTCGGCGTGGGATCAACATACTGCGGCATTTGTGGCAAATACCGAGGGTACCAATACCAAATCCAGCCACTAAATATAAGGTATTAATTTTAACAGCTAGCGTTGCCATTGGAATATTCGCATATTTACGCTCCGGTGGAGAACAGTTGGAACTGACTCTCAGATAGTACAACATTCCTTTATTTTATTTATGTTGTTATATTGCCTTGTTCCTTTATTCCTATCTGTGATGTATATTATTTTTGTGTGTCCTATCATGATTTGTAAATTATTGCTTTATTGTTTATATAGTGGCAATGAGTACAGAAAAATGTAGAAAGCAACAGGCTTATTTAAAATGTTTACAATCTATGTGTCTGAATTATGTCAGATTTTATGTAATTGCACTCAAGATAATTGTGATACTTGGGACTATTTTTTCTATATTATATGATTAAAAATACATATTTTGTAAAAGTTTTTTTAGAAAACTGTATCAATTTCTGAATATGCTGGGCTAACTGCAGCATATACAGACAAATATAATAATGGTTCTGTAATAAGGTAAAGATGACTTCCAAGCCAAACACTTTTATTGGCCTATTTGATTTGGAAACAGTGTTACTATTATCACAGCCTAAAATTATAAACCAAAAAAGAATTAAAATAAAATAGCTGTTTCTTTCTTTGTTTAAGGGGGATTCTCTGTCAAAGACATGATTTTTATTTTTGAGGAAAATTACATTTTAACCTTGTAATTTTATGTTCCTAGTGTAATCATGATTATACCTTGATACATTAACATATACATGTTTAATATTAACACTTTTTTTTTAAATGTATATATCTTTAAAACTATTTGACCAATTTTTTGATTTCGGTGCCTTTGTGTAGATATTGATATAAGTAAAGAGATTGGGTATAGGCCTATCTATTATTTTATCTTTAACCGTTCTATCGTCTAAAATTTCTTTTATATTCTAATTTTCAAGAAAATTTATTTTTTAAATCTATAAAAATAAAAGTATTTCTATTAGGTAAATGGCAAATGGCCAAAAAGTTTAATTTTATCTTGAAGAATAACCGGTAAAATCTTCAACTCTTTAGATGCAGCTGTTTTTTACTTATATAAAATGTTGTGTAACAAAATGTTAAAAAATTAACTTTCGGAAAACAGTGTTGGTTTTAGTTGATTTGAATCAATTGTCTTTTCACATCTGTTTTATTTGTACCCAATCACAGATTATGACTTTGTGAAAGCCATCTAGATTTTACTTTATGTCCTAAAGTTTTAATATATGCAATATAAATTTACAAGCTTTAGAGTAAAGTTACAAGTGGCTTGAAAACTCGATAGATACTTATAATATTAATATTTTCTTCTAGAAAAATGACAAAAAAAAAAATATGCTACAAGAAACAATATAAAATTTTATGCCATTTTTAAGCGGAGAATTCCCTTAGTATTAAAAGTAACATGTCATTTTAAAATGATAGCTATTTTCTATCCTTTGTTATTGAAATGGGAAGTAGCGTTTAAATAATAATAGATTTTTAATAAACTATTAAAAAATATATTCGGGAACCCTTTTTCGTTAATGAATATACCTTCCTGTCGAATTTTCTCTCTAGGCATTGTAGTTTTTGAGATCTATAGACAGGACAAGGGAACTTTAAATTATTATAGTGGATAGTTTTTTTTTTTACATATTTAGGATAAGTTGAACATGACAGGTTCTATTATTCTAGGTAGTCATTTTTTCCAAACTGTATTAGTATCTAAAACCTTCACTAGATTGATTCATTTTCTAAGCAAATTAGAGAAAAAAAATAGTGATACTTATTGACTTTAGATTTCAAATTGTGGTGGTGTGCATAGTGCTTCTATTATTGATAATTCTGGAAAACTATGAAAAAGTGTAGTGTCTCATCATCATGTTCACCATCATCACCAGTGTTCATTGGCATAGCATACATAAATCTATGCAAGACATTTTTTTTATTCAAAATTTATATGTTGCACATTTATTACTATTTCTGAAGGATGTGTTCCCGGTAGGTTACTTACAGCTCAAAATGTTCACTAAATTGTTATTGATATTGTGATATATTTACGCTAGGCTTTATAAAATTATTTTCTGTAATTTCTGCCTTTCTTATTTTTTTTTCTTTTCATTGCAATATATTCATATGTTTGCAAGTTCATTTAAGATAATTTACCGTAGTGTTTAGGTACAAATTTACATGTTCATCTTGTGTGATTATATTATGTAAAATGTTTAATCCTTGAGTTTATTCAACCTACTGCAAAACAATATTTTCATAAAAGTGATCAAAACGATTTGTACTGTTTAAGATAGAAAGCTGTAATTTAATTCATTTTTTTTAAACTCTAATGTCATCCTCTAAAATATATTATTGAACTGCATATTTTTATTTGGGAGATTTTTAAATTTCAATTTTTGTAACTCAATAAATTAACATATATATATATAGGGGTGAAACATATATTGATGTCAAACTAATTAAAACTGAAAGATTTTCTTGAATCAATAGGAATATTCCAGTTTGTACAATAATGTAAGTAAGAATAAATACAATTAGAACATATAATTTTAAAAACACTTTTTACGTTATTGTTTTTTTAAGGAAAATAATTAGAGTTTGCCATTGTTTGATCTTTTTAAGAAAATTACTTAAACTCAACTTTAGACAAACTGAATCTTTATTGCATTAACAGAAAAAAGTTAATTTAATATAGTAAAACCTCATTAACAATAATATTGCCAGAAAACGAAACAAAATAATGCATCATCTAGCGTTTCTAATTTAGCATTTTTGGCTTTACTCCGATTATCGAAATGTCCTTTGAAATAGTTTTGAATCAGAGGTTCTCAATCAGTTCTATTTTTCTTCCAATCAGAGATGGTCGAAGTCCCTCCTCCGAACTTAACAGAAATCTTCTCTAATGGTTCACCTTTATCTATTCTAAACAATGCTTCCATTTTCCTTTCTACTGTCACATCAACATTTTTATACTTTATAACCATTACAAAAATTACAATGATTACATAGCAAACAAACAAGCAAAATTGCAGCAAAACTGAGGCGTAGCTGGTGGTGCTCATCGTCTTGTTAAGCTGACTGTACAGTCCAACTTTGTTGTGACTGCGGATGCTTACAAACATACTGTGTACTGTACTCTACTGCTGATGATTACAAACAGCATAACTTTTCTTTCCAATCTGATGCGGGTTTTTTCCCCCATTAAATCTCTAATCTGATCATCTTCCGAATACTATAAGTATTAATCAGTGATTTATCTCTTTGCCTTCAATTCTCTTTTCCTTTGATCCCTTTTAGACAAACCTTATCTCGGAAAAAGTCCATTCACCACGTACTATCTAACCTAACCTATTCCATGCGCCGTCATCTAATAAGACCCTGGAGCCCAGTCTGGCACTATAAGGAGACCTGTGTCCATTACTCCCTGCTTGTCTCCACCGCTTCCTTCACAAATGCCTCCATCATCCGCACATTCTCCCTATTTCTCGACCATCCATAATTCCCTATGGTCTGCTCTCCAAAATCCTCCAAAAAAGACACTTCCATCTCCTCTTCACCACATCTGCACGTTGGGCTATCCACCTGCTGGTATTCATGGAGCTTTCCTTTGAATGGTCGATGCCCTGTTATGAAGTATATCATTTCCCTACTTACATTATCTATTTGTACTTATTTCACCCTTTCTTTTATATCTGGGAACCATTTTGGCGTCCCTTAGTAAACGCCGTCCATCACTCCTGCCAGAATCTCATCACCATCTCCATGAAGAGCAACCTGCCCATCTGTTTGATGGTCCTCATGCTGCCCTATCAATCGGGTAGCCCCTTATTCTTCTTCGATAGATGGTGAGCCTCTCTCTCACCAACAGATCCATAAGTGTCATTCCGCTCACCACCTCTAGCTGGATACATGATACCCCAAGCTCCCGCTCCATACATGAGCATAACCTCCATCACCCCTTTGTATATACCTCCTAACACCCCAGTCAGTCCTTGCCACTCTTCTGGTCTTCATGAATAAATGTTTTGCCTTCTCTGTTTGTCTTCTGGGTTTGTGTGCTAAACAGGAGGCCTCTTTCGGGTACGGGTTATGCAGAGAATCAGTTAAAGAGGGCCGACTTACCGGGGTTCTACTACTAACAATATGTTTTATTGAACTTGATATATATAAGTCAACTAAAAGTACAAAAAGAATATGAATGGCAGATAAATGAACTCGAAACCAATATAGTATATTATTTGTGAATATCTTTTATATAATATGTGAGTATATAAAATAACCAGTTATATATTGTTTATTATTTGTATAAAATAAGCTATTGATCTTATTAGTGCTAAATATTAGTTTGTAAAGCATATTATATGAAATACTTAAGAAGATACTTGTATTCTTTATATTGTATGTTATTCTGTTACATGTTGGTTTTAAAACCAAACATATTCAAAGAGGTAATGTTGGTACCTTAGATTTAGATGGAGGTTTGTTATAGTGGTGCTAGAATTAAGGCTATTCATTGACATAGAAAAATGTAAAAAGTGGTAATATACACTATTAATTAAAAATCCTTAAAATTGTATTTTTATGTAACTGTTTTTGTTTTTTTTTCTGTTATAATTAATTGTCAAAGGAAAAGTGTAGATGTTATGCCGCTAAAACTCGAATCGGGAATAACAGTTTGATCAAAGGAAAATTGTTTTTAAAATGTGATGCTATAAAACGGTGTGTGTGTTTATACAAGGTTATTTTTTGAAAACTTGCTATTTCTATTATTTAAAAGGGTGAGGGGGGGATTATAAACAAAATCTGTTCTCAGAACAGTTATTCGCCTTTAGCTTAAAGGAAAGCTTAAAAAACCTATTTACAAAAGTTCCTCTGCTTCCTACCACATCATTTTTTCCTCTTATCTCAGGATTTTAAAAGGTTGTA
The DNA here is from genome assembly GCA_018207615.1 of Philaenus spumarius. Lineage (NCBI taxonomy): Eukaryota > Metazoa > Arthropoda > Insecta > Hemiptera > Aphrophoridae > Philaenus > Philaenus spumarius. Next base: position 65,034 of record JAGFPH010004665.1, read on the forward strand.
CATTTGATGTACCACAAGCAAAGGGTGCCAGATGTAAAAAAAATAAATCGGAAGTTGAATCAGAAAAAATTGGAAGATTGTGGGGGAAAATCCATAGTATAAGTCTTTGAAAGAATAAATTTTAATGCACTAAAACTGGTCCTACAAAACAATATTGTCAATTACATATAAATATTTTGCTCGAAACACTTTCTACTACTATTCTATGATCACCATGACAACCGAGATGAGTTTCAAGGGTAATAAAATAGAACAGTAAACCAAAATTTTACAATACAATTTACATACAAGAGGTGTGCAAGATCTCGAAACTCTCGAGCAGTAACGATCGTCTCAATCTCATTATCAAGAATAAAATTAATTTCTCGGTTGTATTTTTCTCGATTCAGCCAAGAATTTATTGATACCATTTACATTTTTAAAATCTCAAGTTTTATTTTTAGTCTTTATAAAACGTAAAAGAAGTTTTCCAAACAACTCAACAGGGAAGTGATTAGTATATCACAATACCTTATGTTAATTACCTTGACACTACTGAAGAGAAGTAATCATAGTAGAGATTTAGCTTTATATAACCTTGGGTTTTTAGTAAAATAATTACTTACCTAAAAATAAATATAATTATATAAAAATTAATACGTTGCATATGTAGTGTAAAGAGTTATTAATCAATAGTCAACTGATAAAGTACATATATCTATGAGATACATTACATTTATAACATCTTTCATAAACTTAGTAGCAATAGCAAATCGAAAGAAGGTTAATTTATCAATAATTAACTTATCCCCAACTAACATTATATTTCTTTTAATGGTATAAAAAAGTATTTGATATTTCTCGTTCTTAACTCGAGATTAGAATTTTGCATCATTCTTGTTCCTAAAATGCTATTCTCATTTTTCTAGATAAATTGAATTTAATAAATTCTCGTTTCTTCCTAACCCTCAGCTCTCACCTTCTTCTCATTATCGATAATTTGTATTATTAAACAACATCCCATTCTCATCTCGAATTCAAAAATTCAATTTCACATGCTCCTAATACACATAGATTATGAAATTAACATACAGTAGAGCGTCGATAATCCGAAATGTCAAAAATCCAAAACGCGTTCTGAGGCAGCCCCTGCAAAAATTTCGTTTTCACAAATTGCAATTATTACGTTGTTAAAAATTTCACAAAAATCTTTACCGCAGTTTGACATTATTATCTCTTTTTAAACACTTCTCACGCCCTCACAGCAGACTTGCTGTCAGTATTTTCACTGTCACGCTAATAAGCTGCTTTAGCGCTAGCAGTAAATATACAGAAAGTTCATTCATTTCTCTTTGATGTGTAATCATTATAACAATGTGTCGTACATACAGTAGTGTACTGTACAGTATTTTTTTTTCGTTTGTGTTAACCATAATTTACAAGTGAACTTTTAATTTTGTACTGTACTGTAATTGAAAGTTACAAGTGTAATCATGTTGGCCCTACTGTACGTGCAGGTTCTTCTAAATCATAATATGTAAGTAGCCTTACATACTGTATTGTAATTACATTACTGCTTGTACTGTTTAATCGATTAAAGGGTATATATTTTAGCCTAAGTGGCATTTTCTTGATTGTTTTCAAAAATCCGAACAAATTGATAATCCGAAACCCCCTCGGTCCCAATTAGTTCGGATTTTCGACGCTCTACTGTATTATAAAAAGATGTTATTTTGTTATTCTAGGTTATATATATTGAAATATTCAAGGGTAATCATTGCAACAGAATAGTTAGCCTAATTTACTTACATATTATTCAATTTATATAATAAATCTGTAACAACTGGGATCTTCTGGCTACAAAAAAGGCGGGAACTGTATGACTGTGACGTTAACCAGAGTCTAGCTTTCCGGACGACACAGTGCATATACCACTTATCACATAATGTTAAAACAAAAAATTAAAAAAACTAAGGGACTTAAAGGCTAGGTAATTTTGAAAACTAAACATACTGAATAAAATTTAAAATGTCGGGCAATTTTCTGGTGAAGAAATAGTTTATCCGACCGCTATTGAAAAATCAAACGACCTGGCAATGCTGCACAAGCCACATGTCATTACAAAATTTAAGATGTGAGGTGGAGGGGGATTTGTGGTTTTCTAAGATTTCTCCTAAAAGTGAATAATTGTCCTGTGATTAGCGCTTGCATATTACTTTCCATATTTTAAATAATTGCGGTGGCAAGTTTTCAAAAACTACTCCATGTATAATGCTCTACAAATTTAGGTAGAAATTACACTAAAAGTTAATTTAGTTTTCTAGCATTCAGATTTTCCTGTGTTTTAGCAGTTTTTCCTCTATCATATATATTATTTCTCAAAGGTGTTTTTTGTGGCAGTGCCATATTTCCCTTAATTCTTCATCAAAATTAATGATTCAAACATTCAAGCTTATGTTCCCCACTATTGACAAAAAATAGACAAATACCTTAAAATTAACGTTTTCTTTAAAAAAAACTTTGATATGAAAGTTCATATGATACCTAATGAAAAGCATCATCTAATAACACTGTTTGACTAACATGACAGCTGTTAGATTGTTTACATTCTATATGCAAGTGTAATTTATCACGCAAATCAATCAAATTAAATCCATGTAAAGCGTTATAAACTATTTATAAACCAATGTAAACAAATAAATGTAATTAACTGAATTAAATCAATGTATTAAATCAGGTAAGTACTCCTAACTTGCGAAATATTTCCACAGGTCAGTTAGTCTTTACTTTCTTTATCAAATTAATATCCCTATTGCTTAGTTTTGTATTTGGTCTATCATTGTCAATTTTCTGTAAGATTGTGATTCATAGAAAATCGTAAATAATGTGTATAAAACTGGGGTAACTTTGTGTAGCTGAGCATTTATTATTATATCCTGCCTTCAAAGCTTAAGGTCCCTAGTTCGAATGTCAGTACTGATGACAAATATTAGGAAGAGAATATAAACTGCACACATAATTTCCATTACGGTTATCATTGCATAGGTGAAAATTGTGTTGATTGCGGGGTTTTATATAGTTTGGCATAACGTTTTTATTTTATACCAGACTTAAAACAACTGGTGTTAATAACTGACACATTTTATGCAGGGGTGCACTCGTAATTTCTCCAATGCTGAAACTGCGACCTTCAGGGGGGTTGTCTACCAAAGTCTGGGTCCTCGGAAGTTTTTTGATATTTTTTCACTTCAAAACACATACTATGTAACTATTGTTATAACTAACTAAACAATTGTAAAATTCACAAACATATTTATTTATAGAACATTTTTAACACCTTAATTTGATGGTTGCTTCATTTAAATTGTTTAGCATTGTGAAAAAAAATGCGATCAAATTCATGAATTACAAAATATTTAGCAAATGGATTAAACTGTTTAAGGATGGTTGATTTCGCTTGCCTTGTTCGGGTGTCTTCTAAATTTACTTCATTGTTTATTGTCAATGTAAACCCTAAAACAGGGCCAGATTTTAAGTAAAAAAACTTCAAAAATCAGTTAGTACCGGAACGGCATTTTGGCATAATAAGTTCATGAATTACAAAATATTTAGCAAATAGATTAGACTTTTCAAGAGTGATTGATTTCGCTTAGTTTGTTCAGATGCCGTCAAAATTTACCTCATTGTTTATTTTAAATATTAATATAAAACCTTAAGTAATACGTAGGCCTGACTTTGAATAATTTTGCCATAAGTGCACCCCTGATTTGATGTGTATATTACAAGTACATAGTTAAAACCGATAGTGGCATACATTGTTTACTTAATCAGGTCAGTAAAGAATGTAAAAAATATAAACTTCAGGTTAAGAAATTCCTGTTTGAACTGTTGGCTTTTTATTATGTTAAATTACATTTACTATAATTATTAACATCTTTGATTTTGATGTCATTAAACAATTGTTTTATTTAAAAAAATCTGATTTAACAGATTGTGGTCTTAATCCATTAAATCTCAATCAATTTTAAAATTAAATTTTTCTGTATTGTTCCATTCAGGAAGAAAGGTAAAAGTTCATAAAAACGTACATGTAATATTTTCAGCATACTGTTAAAAAAAGATCGCCTATATTAAAAAAAAAAAACATTTAAATTAATGTTTAAATGAAAATTCCCTCCCTAAACAAATTCTGGATCCTATTCCAATACTATTTAGCTAATTTAAAATTCTACTTTTTTGTACTATTTCAATAATACTGTAGGCCTAACTGATTGAAAGTATCCCAATGTTAAATTTCGAACACCAGTATAAGAAAGTAAAATTTCATAAATCTTATTTTAAGTTTTTATAATATGATATTTTGTGTAGTTTATAAGAGGGTTGCATGAATAAAAAGAATTGTTTGTATTAGTTTTAAGTACATTACCTTTCAAAATATATCCTTTCTTTTATGCATTTGTTCAATCTATTATATAATATGCTCATGCTTATTGCGAGTTTGTAGGTTAGATTAATTACAGCAGTGCCTTCGTTTTAAGTTGTGTAATAAATTACAATAAAATACCTGTCGTCTGCTTTTTACATTTATTTTTTAAATTGTTGAAATGTAAACAAAATTTTATAAATAATGTTGTGTATATTTATTGTATGTTGAGGTTGAAAATAAAGATTACATTTTGTAGAACTTGCAGTATACTTTCCTGTCTTAAATTTGGTCCAATTATTTTGACTTGTAGTTTTAATAAACTGTTTTTACTGCTGCATAAAACTTTGTGGATATTCAATGCGAAGCTATATTATACATTTTATTTCCCAAACAACGGTTCTATTATAAATTCTGTTATATTTATGGAATTGAATGTACAAATCAATTGATGTTATGGAGTTTGTTAACTGCCTAAGCATAATGACTTCAGATGTAAAATTATGATAGGTGGAGTAGGTGTGGCAAGTTGAACCCGTAGTTATGGAATAATAGGTTGTGTATAATTTTAAATGTTTAGGCTACTTTGTTTTTAATGTCTCTGTAACACTAAACTTGTTTATCAGTATTATATATATGTTTTTTTTTTAACTAAGCTAAGCCATCCACTGTCAAATAAATGTGGAGTTCAAGACAGTTACAAATATATTTTTGAACTATAATGAATTATTTATCAGCTTAATCACAAATGCAGTAGAACCTCGTTTATCCGGAATAAAGGGGGTGGAAGTGTTCCGGATAACCAATTCTATCTTATATTATAATTTGGATTCCGAGTTCAATTAAACTACGGTACAAAGAAATAAATGTTCTTAATAATCAAACTACTGTATAATAATCAGATATTGCAGACTAAAAATTTCAGTATTATACATACGACAGCTTATACGCTTTTGAAATTGTCAGTGAAAGACACTAAACATTTTTATTTAAGCACTAATTTACACTTTAAAACACTCTACAGTAGGCCTAAAATGAAAACACTAACAATAAATTGCTAATAAGACACTGAATAAAAATTAATTTGCAAAACTCAAAACAACACTGCCGCAAAACGCATCAGACTAAAGCTGTAAAGAGCGGAAATGTAGAATATTAAGAGGTTTGGCTTTGGGCGGCAGGGGGTGGGTAGACAGACAGTGAATAGTGAAAGTGGCACAGCGTGTGACTCACCCTAGTGACAGTGCTCCACCCGTACTATGTGACTTTTCTCATACTAGTGTTAATTGATTTAGATGTTTTTATTTTTTTCTTACACGAAAATCGAAAATCGTTGCGGTTAACCTGGGTTTCGGGTAAACCCCAGGTAATGGGTCCTACTGCATATGATAAATACACTTAATACATCAGAGTCATTTAGACAGAACCAATTGCTTATTTTGAAGGCCTAATTTTTTTTTCCATATTGGAAATTATAGATGTAATTTGTAGCTGTTTTAAGCATCAGTAAAATCTAATAAGTAAATATTGAGCTTGACTTGAGAGAAGATATGCAATCTAACTCCACCACTAACCAACTATAACTATCGGGGTTATGGTTTGATTATTCTAGCTTGTGCATCACCGAGGATGGCGACTTTGTCGTTGAAACGTGTTTGAGTTAATAAACGTATTAGTGCGAGATTCTGTGTTCAAGTTTTATTCTACAAATCAGTAACATCTGTAGTTAATTATAAATCACAATATTTTAATATGTAATTATTTAAAAAAAAATGAATTATGTTTACAATGATTTTAATCAAATATTTGTTGTTAGACCGCTAGTTTGTTTCTAGATTTGAGCAGTGCTAGATCACTCTGTAATTTCAGTATGCTATCACACTGCCTTAGGTTTGATACTGGTTATTGACGTTGGCCTTTTTTTAGATTTACTCCACTTGTCTTCCTTCATTAACCAAAAAGAGAAATTCAGGGAATATATAAACCATATTATATAGTTCTGAATTAATTATATTTTAAATTACATAATCTTTTTTACAAATTTACTGTCACCAACATTCTGCATGCTTTAAAAAATTTGTTTGTATTATTATATTGTTTAAAAAAACATCTTAAAATTTACATTGCATGCTCTTTTATTTTATTTATTTTATTCCAAGCCTCTGGATTATTCTAAATATATTTATGGTATTTACCTTTTTTGGTCTGTTTAAATAATCCTTTTATTTTAATTGTTCCCCGGTAAGCATAGCAATTGTTAATATATTCAAATTATTATATTTTGTGGACAGAATTATCCTTTGTTAAACAAATTTATTAGGCATGAAATTTAGAGTTTATTACTGTATTTACAATTCCTACCAAGATCAAAACTAAATAATTAAGACGGTAGGGGTCACGCGCAGGTACCCGCCGCCCGGCTCGGAGATGTGACGTCACCCTGAACCCTCCGCCTCACCGCACAGTATACAGACTCCACAGTCCACAATGTCATTCGCTATTCAAACACTAAAACGCGTAACCTGCAGCCTTTAATTTCGTTAGATATTTTTAATACTTAGGGGATGAAAGTATAATTTTACAGGCTAGTACTATTTTATATCGGTATATACATTTATTAATATTAAAATATTAATATCACCAACATTATGGTAATATCCATCCAATTCTGATATCCATACCCAGGGTTATAAATAGTTTTGAATCAGTAAAAGTGAATAGACTTGTATATAAATTCAAATTAAACCAACTGGACATAGTTTTTCTAAACATTTGAACTTTGGAGCATAATAGAAATTAATTTTAAATAATTCAGTTTGTTGTAATATAGTTTTAAGTATAGATTTAAAAGATTTCTTATTTAACAGATATGGATTCTTTAACCAGAGAGAAAGAGATTTGTTTGAATAATTTATATGTCAATATTAATTTTGTGTTAAATACATCCAGAGGAGATAATATAAAATTGTAAAGATAATTCCATTTTAAGTTAATTCTCACAAGAGAAAAATGTTGTACCAAAATAAGTAACTAAAAACATTGATTAAACATAGAGTTTTGTTAAACAAAAATGAATCATTTATTTATGGTTTTAAGATTATAAAATTAGCTTACAACGTGTGGTATCTTTTGTTTATTAACAAGGAGGAAAAATTAGTTACATTTAAAACATTTAAATAGTATTATAAATTTAGCTTACAACGTGGGGCATTTTTTGTAGGGCAATAAATTTAAATAGTATTATAAATTTGGTGCACAATGTGCTGGCTTTTGTTAAATAAGCAATCAAAAAATTGTAATAGGAACAATTAGTAATATTTAACTATATTAAAAAACTTATTTAATTATTAAAATTAACCAAATTAAATTTTAAAATAATGGTAGAACAAAATGTATATAATTTGAGAGACCAGCCTAAGGAGTCAAAGAAGAAGTTAGAGGCTGATTCTAAAAGTAAAACTTATAGGCCTAGACAAAATGTAAGTGAATCAACAGGGGAAATGGTGAATATAGTGGAGGTACAAGAAATTATGCAAAAGGAAACAGTTAATGTAGATATTTCTACTGATAGTGAGTTATTAAGGCAAGAAAATAGTGATGATAGAATGTTTCTAATGTTAAACCAGATGATGCACCAAATGAAGGAATTAAACACTGAACTAAACACTAATTCCGATCAATTGAATTTAAAATTACAGGAATTAAATACTGAACTAAACACTAATTCCGATCAATTGAATTTAAAATTACAGGAATTAAAAACTGAATTAAATACTGAACTAAACAGTAATTCCGATCAATTGAATTTAAAATTACAGGAATTAAATACTAACTAGGGGAGACCCCTGCGTGCTCCGCACGCCAACCCCTGGTGCGACCTTCTAAAAACATATGTTATGTTTTATTTATAATAAAAGTGTAGGATTAATAATAACCTCAAAACTAAGATGGTAAATAATGTTAAATGTTCAAATCAAATTATTTCTTATATTTTATAACAGCAGTAATAATAAAGGTTAAAAGAACCAGTAAGGCTCAGGTCTACACTTAATCAAAAACCTAACAAAAAAGTTATAAATGATAACCTCAAAACTAAGATGGTAAATAATGTTAAATGTTCAAAACAAATTAGTTCGTAAATTTTATAATTTGAATACATAATTCATTTCCTCCCTTATAAAAATCAATATTTACTTACACAAAGCAGCTGTATTAGTTAGTTTCTTATTATAAACAGCTGTTTTGTATTATAATGTTTTTATAACCTTCTGAATACTGTAATCATCGTTATTTACATCCATGAAATCGGCTGGATTATTATAAACAGCTGTTTTGTATAGAAATGGTTTTTAAATATTTTCCATGTTAATCTTGTGGGGAAAACCCGACCTTTGAGATTAGCTCACGCCATTAAGGATAAGAATTTTTGACATCTAAAACCTTATTGCAAAACTACGAAATGAGACGAATTTTTTGAAACCTCAAATATTAAAATTGGTCCAGAAATAAGGGAGGAGTTGTGTTTACAAAAAACGGCTTCACGTATTATATATAAAGATTCCGATCAATTGAATTTAAAATTACAGAAATGAAACACTGAATTGAACTCTAAACTTACAGAAAATTCTGATCAAATAAATTTAAAATTAAATGAACTAAAAACAGTGGTAAATACACAATTAACAGAAAATAGTAATAAAATGCACAAAATGAAAGAGGAGTTGTTAGTTAGGTTTGATGAAAAAATAGAAAATAAACTGGTTGAATTTAAAGATCAGATTTTAATAAAATACAGCCAATTAGAACAAAATGTAAGGGATAGTTGTAAAATTGGGGTACGCAAAGTAGCCTAAATCCCATTTGATTAACATTGCACTATGACTTTGGCGCACACGTGCGGCAAACACCTACTTTGGGTTATGTTAGTAGTAGTGTGACAAGAGCTAATTTTCATAACAAGCATAGGAAAAATATTTTATATATACACTTTTATTTTGGTAAAATTGCATCAGTATACTACAACTAAATAAGAAATAATTTGTTCTAAACTGCTGATAACCTAATTGAGTTTCAAAGAAATAACTTATTTACTTTACTCAACTGTCAACAGATGATTAGGTTATGTTATTGTTGATGTGTTTTAGGTCTGATTTGTTGCTGTGTATGTTTGTGTGTAATTGAACTATGAAGTTTTGTTTAGGTTTTTTATTTTTGTCATCCCTGATAATAAATGAAAGTAATATTGTTAAGATAGTGGAGATTTTAATTGTCTGTTCAAAGCTGTATCGTGGTGTGTTTACAATACCATTGATAAATAAGTGCCTGTAGATTATTATTTACTCATAGACAATTTTGGAATTAACCCTTTTAAGGCCAGGCAAAAAAATAACATTCTTTCCTAAAAGAGCTAGTGATTAAACAGCACTTGTAAGCCAAAAAGGCCAGATGAAAATGGACGTTTTGTCAAGTTGTTATAAAAATTAGTGTAACTGATCTAAAAATACTACTAAAGTTGTACTTTTAACTTTATTTTACTTGTAAAATAAATAAATTTCACTACAAACAAAATTTAATTAAAATAGTAAAAAAAATAAGTGTGTAATCACTAAAAGAATAACAAGCCGATATATCGGCTCGCGGCCGTTTTGGCGTTGTATTTGTTGAGCCGATATTTCGGCTCATGGCCGTTTTCAGAGGTATTTTTGTAAGCCGATATTTTGTAAGCCGATATATCGGCTCATGGCCGTCAAAGGGTTAAGTATTATTAATTGTACAGGTTATTAATTTGTTTTAGTGTTTTTAGTAATCTCAGTTCTAGTGAACCAAGAAAAAGAAATATTCTACTAAGTAGATCTGAATAACCATACTTGAAACCCTACATTCTAACCACTTTTACAGATTGAACTCGAGTTATTTATATTTACAGTCTGCCAAGTTATTTTATCCCCTCTAAAAATGTAAACATTATTCTGTTAAATAATGTTCTGAATAATTATTTTTAAGAAAATGGGTAGTAATTTGAAAGTATTAGTTACTTAATATAAAATTTATTTAATTACACCTTAGAAGACTTATACTATTAATCGCCAAATTCCATACTATTTTTTGCTTTTTCTAACTCATGTAAGAAGGAATAAAACTGAGGTAGTGTCATTTCTACGTGGACATTTTCCAGTTTATTGCCATTATCTAATGTGATTCTTAGCTGTAAAAATGTTTTTCCAACTTGTTCTTTTTGACTGCATGCTGCTGTTACTGCAAGGAAACAAAACAAAAAGGCCTAGTTAAAGTTTGATATTTTAATTTATAATTATAATTTACTATTAAATAATTCAGCTTAAATATATAATTAAATATTTTTCCTACAACTTTTTATATAAAGAGTTTATTTACAAACTAAAAACTGGTTCTAAAACAGCTGATTACTACTCAAACAAAATGTTATTGAATGTAAATAAAGGTATGTTTACACTTGTACACATGTATGAGATACTTGTTGAATTAACAAATCCAGAAACATTTGCTCACTCAAAAGCTCACACATTTTTGTGAGCTTCAACATTTCCTCATAAATTTTATGTAAACAAAATTTTGTTTAAACATTGACTTGTGTGAGCTGATTATTGAAGCTCTTCCCAACCAGCTGATTTATAACTATACTTTTTGTAGGTTAGGTTTCATTGTGTTGTGTACAAATATGTTAATATTTAATTTTAACCTTTTCAACTTCAAAGTTACTATGTCTAAGGCCGGCCGCACACCGGAACGGACAAAACGTCTTTCAACAAAACGTCTTGTCGCAAGACAAGACATTTTGTCTTTTGAAAAACACTGGGGAAGACAATTTGTCTTTTGACAAAACGGTAAAGTAAGACACTTGTACGGCACAGAATTATAAGTGGTTTATGAATACTAAACAAATAATTAATTTCCTAATAGTTTCTATTACAGTACTTAAAATACATTGTATTTACTTGCACACAACACTTTTAAGATATCTTAAGAGCCTTTCTTCTTCCCGCAAATCCATAACATATGAAACTGAAATACAGTAGGCCTACACCAAATAAATATTTACAAATGCTTCTCCGTAATCAATACTGTATGCAAACAAAAATATAAAACTGTAATTATACATAATATGTACAAACGTTCCATCTAAACCATAAAAATAGTTCAATGAAAATAAAGTACACCAAATAAGTAATATTTACAAATGTTTCGGAATAATCAAGATGGTTTACAAATAAAATTGTAAAACACTAATTGAAAATAGTGTAGGCCTACTGTACACAATTGTTCCCGAGTGACAAAAACAGTATTTAAAAACATTAATAAGGAAAATGATGATTATAAATAATATTTACATCGAACGTAATTACAACACAAGTGGTCGCGGACGTCAAAAACACCACAGGTCATAAACAAACGACTTCTATTTCGAAAATAATAATACAAACTAAAACAGTTGACAGTGATCATTTGCGTATTCAACTCACGCATGAGCAGTTAGTTTTGTCTTGAGTAAAGACATAAATCCAGTGTCGAACGTCGAGACGTCTTTTCTTGTCGAAAGATGTCTTTCGACAAGACATGGTCGGTGTGCGGCATCCCCATTTAAACGCATGTTAACTCTTAGGTCAAAACGTCTTTCGACAAAACGTTTTGTCGAAAGACGTTTTGTCCGTTCTGGTGTGCGGCCGGCCTAATTGAAGTTGGGAAACAAGACTGCAACTAATTGAGAAAATTAGGGCTTCTAATATTATGGGATGTTAATCCAATGTTAAAATTAACTTGTGTGCAAGTGTAAATGTTTTTAATGTGATTCAACAAATATAGTGATTTGTGTACTCATACTTCACACTTGTTTCTCAAACAAGTATCTCACACAAGTTCTCATACATGTGTACAAGTGTAATCGTACCTTAAGTAGCATTGGTTAAATGAGATTATTTAACAGGCCGATTCAGATTTATTATTGTCAATACCTTATAAATAAAAATAGTTAACCTCAAATTCATTTATTGGTTTAATATAAAATCTGAACATATTTTGAAATGAATTTAAAAATAGGAAACATTTTGTTTCATACATTAATCGGTAAAAATGTAGTTTACCTTGTCAAACGATTTCTAAGGGAATTTGATATAACATGAAAGAACACATCTAACTGACTGTAGAAACAACAAAAATTTTCCCGGGAAATAATATTTGTAGGAGTT
>JAGFPH010004665.1:77757-114111 GCA_018207615.1 Philaenus spumarius
ACATTGGGCTTATGGAGTTTAAAATCATTACATATGTTTATTGACTAATAATAATAGCAGTAATCAGCTGTTCCCCATATTATTTCCATTGTCAGCTGATTGCAAGCTTAAAACAATTTTTTTAATTTCTAACCTTTAAGATAGGTTTTTGTGGAGAACGACATCTGTTAAACTATTTTTATTTCGTTTCGTATTAGAGTGTAGGATAAACAGTTCATATGTACGTAAGTTCGAAAAATATTCATATTTATTCATTATGCGATTTGTATACATACATTTAAAAAAAAAAAAATATACCGAGTAATGCTCGGTCGCCCAGGTACTGTTCATAATAAGATAAATAAGCTAGAATTAGGCTAAGTTAGAAACATGTATTACCTCACCAAAATGTAACCTCCTATCAAAACATTACCTTTATTAAATATTATTCCATAAATAAACACTAGCTTCACATTTATTAATCACCACAAACAAATTAGTAAATTCTCACATGCTATTTATAACATGGCATAATTAAACACAGTCCGAAATCCATTTGTAAACATTGAAAATACGAAACACGATTGTCAACTAAAACAGGCTTGGACAACTCAAATTGGGAACCGATAGTTAATCGTAATATAATCTGTAGAATGAACATTGGCAAACACGAATTAGATTATAAACTTTGTAACATTATACAGGGATAGACTTTAGCATTAGAAACAATTATAAAAATCAGTGATATGCAAGTCACAACATTAAGATATGAGTAAGCCTACATAACAGGATAGAACGAACAGCTGTTGTATTACTGTAAGAATATCGAACCGCATTCCAATGTCAGTTAATACGTTTCGCGATTTAAAATCATTATATCCAAAGTAATAAGTATTCAGTAATAATTATAACATTATCAGAACGAACTAGTAACCCCGAAATAATTACAAATTTAAAGGAATAATTATTAAAAACTGCATTAAAAAAAAAGAACTTTTTTGTTGGAAGACGCCATTAAAAACAGCATTGACGTCAGAACCACGTGATATGTTGCCAGGACAACGGACTCGAACACTACCTGCACAAACCAATCTGGAGAAATGAGAAGCCATATTGCCCATCGAAAAGGGAGTGAGAACCCCGATTCCATACAACGCTGGACGAAACACAGTTGGCGTCGTTTTTGAACAGAACCTGCCTAGCCATTAACAGGACAACGGACTCGAACACTACCTGCACAAACCAATCTGGAGAAATGAGAAGCCATATTGCCCATCGAAAAGGGAGTGAGAACTCCGATTCCATACAACGCTGGACGAAGCAAAGTTGGCGTCGTTTTTGAACAGAACCTGCCTAGCCATTAAAGTGTAAAGATGTGTAGTACAGTGTGTTAAACGTTTTCAAATTTTCAAGTCATAACAATAATAGAATCAGTGCCGATAACTAACAGAGAATGGTAAACTCTAGTTATACAAATATATGAACATTGAATCACAGAATAAAAGAACATTTCAATCCTTTTCAAAACCAATCCAAACATTTCCTTACAAATATTCTTAAATTAATCACCATTTTTTTTTATTTGCGTTCTGAACATTATTTTAACAGTAAAGTTTTTCTTAATATTGCGTACATCCCAAGGAATATATTAAACCTAGCCGAGTGCTTATCCCGAGATAATTTAATAGAAATAATTTAAGAGAAATAATTCCAAATATAGACAATTATAAGTGCCTACCAACTGAACTCTAACCGAGGCTAAGAGAAATCATATTATCAATCTTCCATAAAACAAATTATTGTACCTGAATGTAATATATATATATCGATGGTCCAATATAATACTGCAATAACTCAAAAAACCAGATTTTCGGCAAATGCAACTTTAAGTTTTAAAAGACTCATTTTAAATACAAACAAACAAAACATAATTATGAAATTTGGACCACATTAAATTTGTTTCATATATTTTAAAACTGTATTGGTTTTAATTTTAAAAAGTATATAGTTTCTTCGTATTTATTATAATTAAAAAAAATTTTTTAGTTATTGCACTATTTTACTAGGCATTTAATAGAACGTATGTTACTTTTACGATTATAAGTCATAACTCAAATGGTATGTTTTAGTGTTAGATTAAGTTATTATTTAAAAAAATAATAGATTTATTGGTTAAAAATTAAACTAATTCACAATAATAACAGTAAATTTTTATTGAATACAAAATTAACAAATACAATTCCCAAAATAAACTAATTAAATTAAAAAATGTCTTCAAATTGTAATGTCATTGTGACCAACAGTAATACTTATTTTATTAATATTATTAAAAATGAAAATTTTAAAAATAATACTATATTACTGTTATCAACCATGACGAGGTTTTTACTTTATTACAAACTAGATACTATTACAAAATTTATAGTACCTAAATAATATTAATTAAAGGAATAACAAAACTTATGCATGAATACTCTTATTAATGATAGGAAGAAATAATTTTACTTTAATATTTAAAAAAATGTTTATGGAAATAGTAAAATTTTGAATTAACCTAATAAAACATTTTAAATTCAATTCTTATGATTCTTCAATGTCATTAATTTCTCTTTGTTCGTTTTCCTTTTTTGATTTTAAGGATTTGTAAAAATCCCAATGTATTCTTGGGATGACATTACTTTCACAAAGACTAATTAAATCTTTCTTTTTTAATTCACTTATAGCAGGACTGGTTGTATAAGCTGGCTTCAGTTTTGGTTCTGGAAATCGTCCACGTTGTTTATTCCGCACATTAAACACTTTAAATTCATTACTTTCGTAACTTGTTTTGTACATAACTGTATGAAGAGAGTCTTTATGGAACCGTAAAACTTTAATATCATTCCAAATAATCTTGTTTCCTTCTTCATCTAAAGTGAAGTTTTTCCCCATCTGATTTGTTAAGTCTTTAAGATCTATAAAGTCCTCCGAGCAAAGTTCTCTAATCTTGTATGGACTGCCACTTTTTTTACATCCTTGGATTAGTGTGCTCCATTGTGAAGGCAAGTATATTGGACCAGATTTCAAAAATCGTTTTTTTTCTTTCTCAATTAGAGCATGCATACTGTCTCCTTCGTTTTGAGTGTGTCCTGTTATAAGGAATTTATGTGTAACTGAATCTATATTTAATTTATGTACACAGTACAAATATAAAGAAGCAAGAAATTTATTTTTTTGCTGTCCGGCACAGTTATCAGAATAAAATATAACATTTTTGCCTTTGCACTCATTTTTCAAAAACTGATAGACACAAGTACCAATATCGTTGGCACCTCGGTTCGCAATAGCTTCGTGCCATAAGTAACACCACCCTTGTTTATTTATAATATCGAATATCGTAAAATTATAGACCGACAGCCGTCTTTTATAATAAAATGATGAGATATCACCTGAAGGAGTGGGTAGGACTGCCTGAAGATCAAAACAACACACTAGAGTCTGATTGGTAGGTTCTGGTGTTTTATACAATTGTATGTCATTTTCCTTCTCTTTCCTTGACAAAAGTTTTTCTGATTGGTGCTTATCATAAATCCCTTTAAGTTGTACCTTATCTACATCATTGGCATTTTTATATTGCTCGCAAAGTGAGCATTGATCTTTCTTAGGAGAAAAAAATGAAATATTAAATTTTGTATTAAAAATTGATTCGTACAAATGCAATTTTCCAAACGGTTTATTTGCTTTCTTACTTCCTTCAACATACATGCGGTACATTGATGCAATAGTTAATCCACCATCAATATACACTTTAGAGGAATCACGTCTGCAGTAGTGCGACTCGATAGCTTGAAAAGAAGAAATGTGGCAATAAATATCATCTTTTATTTGTTGGTCAATACAGTAATGCTTCTGATGGCGTCCTCTTTTATCTTCATATACAAAATTTTCATTCGTCTTTTTTGCAAGTGTAGTTACCACAATTCGGCTACTTATATCTAGTGTTTGTAAAAAGAATGTCTTGCATACCCTAATTTTTGTGTTACCAATTTCAAAAAAGTATGCATAATTTTTGGATCTGGTACTACCTTCTTTAGCTCTTCGGTATGGTGGATCTAAGGATTTCATACTGCGACAGATAAAATCACGTTGGCGATTTACGTCTCCAAGTTTCCAATACTGCTGAAAAAATAATTTCCTTTGCTCTAAACCAATCTTTGTAGAACATTTTAAACGACATTTTTCCCCACAAGGAGGCTTAATACTTCTGCATTTAACTGTTTTCCCACTAGCACTGATGTATGAATCTCCAACATTTCTTTTCTTTTTTGCTACAGCAGTTTTCCACTTATCAGGATTTCGAGTCCTTTTTCTAAACTTTGTTTCTTCACAGATCGTGACTTGTAACTGACCTTCAGCAGGCATAGGATTTTCTGTAGAAGTAGATGGTGTATTAGGGAACTGGTTTATTAATTCTGCAGTAGGCCTATTTGAAATTTGAGGAACATTCTTACTGTAAAACGTTGCAGTTGCATCTGAATCATTACTTGTTGTAGAATCACAGTCATTTGGAAGGACATAATCGCTGTCCCTGTCACTATCATAGGTGTTTATAAAAGCAGGTTCTTTCAAATAATGGTTTAACTCAACAGACAGTTTATCATTTTCGCTTAAAAATTCCTCATAAATATCATTACTTAAATTGTTTTTAGAATGTAACTCATTATAACTTTGTGTAGCTGAACTTAAAACTGTGTATGTCTTAGATGCGGTTAAAAATGTCGATTTTGTTTCACCAGTTTCTGCGTTTATGTAATCAGCATCTGTTACCTCCATTTCAATCTGTTCCACATATTCATTTTCGTTTCCATCATTAACTTGATGCACAATATTAAGTTCAGTATTCTTGACTGGGTTATGAAATTCACTAATACCTATGTTTAATTCTTGATGATCATCCGGAAATATGAGGTTTTTATTATTTTCTGTCTGAAAGCAAAATTAAGACCTTTATTAGATTAGCCTATATTTATTATTATATTTATAATCATTTTTTAGTATAACAAAAACACTAAATTACCTGCTTCAAATTATATATAACATGACGAGAGTTTAAAATAAATTCACCAAACATACACTACCTATTAATTGTCTATTACTGTATAAAGTGACAGTGCTATTATTATCATATGAATCATTTTTATATTAGTAAATTAAATGTTTTCATTAAACTTTATTTTGTTTCTCCTATTTTCTTAGTTAATATAGCCTACATCACAACTTCAGTTACTTCTGCGTTGTATTTTTCTACTTAGATTAAAATCAAAATTAAACTTTTCATTAAAGTAAAACTAAATTGCATGTCAGATTTATCTTGGCTATTTTTAGTCAGAACTATTTTCTACTATATTCAACAGTAGTAAGCTACAGCATGAGTAGGCCTAGGCCTATTTTTTTCAAGTGAAGAAAATTGTAATTACATAATTCAGATTCTAGGCTTATATGTTAAATAAATTAACAGAAATATTAATAATATTCTATGCTTACCTGAAATAAAGTAGTTCGAGTATTGACATTATGGTTGGGATAGTTTTTATTTTGTTCACTTCTACTAATAGCTAAATTTACAAGATGCCGACCTCTGCTTTCCATACTAATTTTGATAGAAAATATAATTTAAAATATTAACTTCACTGTAAGCAAACTCAGCAATAAATTTCTTATATTCCACAGCTTATAAACATAACCTAAAACCAAACAGCTTCTGATGTTAGTTGTTGCAATAGTACAGTTGTGAACATAGTGACCAACCTAAGCAACCAAATTAATAATGCAACAAATACACATGTTACTGTATTGATCTGGATTGGACTACTTACAGCTAGATCAATATAGCAATAAGTGTAGTTATTGCAGTATTAGTCTGAGAATTTATATTAAATTTAATATATTAATAGAGATATAACTCACTTTACTGTTTAATAAATACAATTTTGAGTTATAACTGTCTTGATCTTGGTTTAGACTGCCTTCAGGATATATAATAGTGCAATAACTAAAAATTGATATTTTTTGAGATGTTGCAGTATTATTCTGGGCCATCGATATTTTCAACAAGTAAATTTAAATAAACCAATTCTTAAAATTACATTTATAGTTTTATAATTTTGGCACCTCAACGTGCTGGCTTTTCAATTAAAAATAATATTATCAAATATTAGTTTATAATTTTGGGCCCAACAACGTGGGGGCTTACAAAGACATCTATTATTACATTTAAAGAAGTTTATAATTTGACGCCCAACTTTGGGGGCGTCAATGACAATTTAAATGACAGTTGCAGTCATTTAAATTAGTTTATAATAAGTACCAGGATTTTTTTAGAGAATATGATCACTACAAACAAAAAGATTTAAATCGGGTAGCTACCCCTATACAATAAAAATAAATTGCATTAAATTCCCACAAACTATAAATCTTAAATTATTTAATATTTTTCTTAATTGACATAAAAAAACATTTGTAATTCGATTAATTAAGACAAAGGGATGAAATGGGATAACCACCTTTAAAATTAAACTAAGCAATAGCAATACTATAAAACATAATTTGTAATAGCTTATTGTTTATTTATATCGTTATCAATAAACTATATAACTCTATTACAATGGTTTTATTTATATTATCCAAACTCACCCTCCAATAGTCATGTGATATCACAAAAGGTAAAAATTAATTTTGTGTTTTTAAAGAGCACAATAGTAATTTGCTCAAAGTTATTTATTTGTTTTTACAACCTAAAACTATTTTTTTAAGTGTAATTAACGACTTTTAATTTTTTTCAAGTAAAAAAATGCCAATTTTCGGCACTTTTTTCCAACCTTGGGAGAGGCTCCCCTCGTCCATATTGAAGGTTTTATTCATACAAACTATACAATATAATTTAAATATAAAAAGTACATTTTTACCTGCGAAAGTAAACAATGCACATTTGCCATGTCACAATCTACACTGAATATTGCATCTTGCCGAAATACCACTATAACTGCCGCCAGATAAAGTGACAGCATAGGAGGCGAAGCTAAAAAATAATCGTACAACCGAACAACATCTCTGTATTGGTTGAGGCTATGTCCGTACCAAGTGAGAAACCAAGGTAGGCAGAACATCGTTCCTACACCTGATCTGTGCATTAACAGACAAACAAACAATTTGTAGTAAAATTATAAGTGTATACAAATTTATGTGAACATTATAATTCATTTGATTTTAAATATTTCTGTAGGACTAAAACACATAGAAAAGTTTATCTATTAAAAACATATTCAACAGTTTCTTGAGAAAGATCTCAAGGTATCCATACGAAAATCTAAAAATGTGGATTTTCAAATTTGGATTTAAGAAAAATGCAGTAAGACCCAACCCGGGTTTACAATCTGATCCCACAAATTCATTGTTAACCCTTCCCGGGCTATGGACGGATATATCCGTCTTGAATATTTCTAATCTGGACGTTTGATAGATATATCTGTAAGTGTGAGAAGATTTACTAATTATTTTTGTTGGCAGATAAAATGCCAACATGCAAGCACTTGAAGGTTAAATCTGTTTTAAACATTTTCTATTGCAAAATTATTTGTATACTTGTGCATGTGTATTATATGATATCCATTGAAGTGCTTAATATTTCTTTTGTGAAAATTCAATGGAAAATCAGAAAACTAATAAACAAAGGTAAGCGGCCAAAGTGCGTATGTGAAATCAAATAGCGCGAGTGCTTGAAGGTTAATATGGATTGTCAACCCTAAGTAGCCCTAGGTAAGAAAATAAAAACAAAGTCAAATGTTTAAGTAATAATATTAATCGATACACAATATGTTTTAGTATTATTACTCTGATGTCAGTAGATTGGAAAGCATTCAATGCAATGGTGAACTAGTTCCTTTCTCTGAAGGAGATTCACTGAACTATTTCAGTAAACTGAACGACATTTCCCAAACCTAACTGTCATCATGGTGTTGTAGAACTAACAGTGGTGTTTTTGTAAAAGACTCTTGTGATGAGTTCAAAGAGCATCAAGTGCCATGTGAAATTAGGAAATCGTTCACAAAAACTTTTCAAATGATGCATTTCCATTTATAAAATCTATCCATACTCTACTTATTCAATATTAAATATACCTACTTTTCTAGGAAATCACAAAGTTTTGGGTGCAGCCTGTTTATGAGAGGATATATGTAATTTAAAAGATACGAAGTTTTCTCCATTGTAGGTTCCATACAAGAACGTAGGTGATCTGTTGATAACCTTTCCATTATCTGAAATGCTAAATCTTCTCCGACGACCAATAGGAACGTAACAGCAACATCATGATAACCCTGGGAATATAAAGACAGAATAAGGCAAATTGTAATCACTCAAAAATATGTAACTACCCATAGCATTGGTGTCCAATGGAATAATTCTTTCAAAGGCTAGTATGAAAAACAGTTATTAATTCTTATGTGAAAAAATCATTGTAAAAACTTTCCAGCATAATTAAACTTTGAGGAAACCCAATATAAGTATGATGATATCCAGTAAACTTTCGTTTACTCTAGCAAATTTATTTTCCAAGTTAAAAACAAAGACCGGCTTGCAACAAGGGCTTGCAAGGTTGCACAGATTGAAAAAAAATTAATATAAAAACTGAAAATAAAAAAAATTGTGTGGGACTCTTGCACGTTAGAAGTAAAACTTCTTAGGTTCTAGAAACAGTTGATTTTTCATGCATTGCTCTCGTCGCGTTAGTTGACAATTTTATTATTTCAGTATTAGGAAATGTTAATATGGAATTTATTAGAAGAAAATCATATAAATTATTTCTCAAATGTGTTTTTTCGCTGCAACATCATATCTCCCTTAATTCTTCAACAAAATGAATGATTCACACATCATTTTATTGTGCTCCTAACGCATTTGAATAGACTGTCCATGACACGTGCGACGGGGAGAGTAGAAATGATTCTCCCTCTCTTTATTCTCAACTGCCGGTTCGAGTCGGAAAAGGGGACCCGTTACAATTCTCGGTTGGTCATGCCAACTCATGTTACCGTGGCTAGAGAACATGATCACTCACTGCTCTTGCATGTAGAGTGCACATGACGGTTTTTGAAGCATAGTCCCATATGAAGCTCAGGATGGTTTATTTACTTTCTTGTTTAACAATATCATGGGCTTTTAGTAACTCTTTTATTTTTCCATACAAAAAAAGTAGATATATTGTTATTGGTGAGTTTTTGGTTTAGCTGTAAATATAAAGTTATAATATATTTTAATGAAAAAATAAACCATTGTATACAACTTTCTAACAACATTTTTGGTAATTTAAAATAAAACAAAATCAAGTACTTGTTAACAAAAAACACTTAAAAGCAATAATAAACTAATTAACTTTTGTTCTATTAAATTACTTCAAAATTTTAAAAAACTCTAGGCTAGACCATCACAACCTAAATATTGCTACGTTTAGACCAGAAAAAAAGCAGGAATTAATTAGTTTAAGATTTGGACTCTAGATTTCAGCACAATCCAGACAAAATAAAACTACTGAAAATAAATTAATGCAGATCATTTGTGTGGCCAGTCTTACTGGCCATCCCGGCGTTCGAGGGATTTTACCTAGTCCAGTACTGCTGGCCATCTGAGCCCAGAGGACTTTTATTAAAAATCCTACCAGAGTGCAAAGGGTTAAATCAAAC
Organism: Philaenus spumarius; assembly: GCA_018207615.1. Classification (NCBI taxonomy): domain Eukaryota; kingdom Metazoa; phylum Arthropoda; class Insecta; order Hemiptera; family Aphrophoridae; genus Philaenus; species Philaenus spumarius. The sequence continues at coordinate 87,453 of JAGFPH010004665.1, forward strand.
ATAATTCTAATATTTCATTTTCCTTTTCTTCCTTTCAAGCCTTTTAAGAATGTCCCGTTTGTTACTACTACTAAAAAAAGGAAAGTGTGAATTAACTGTTGGTTTTTAACATTTACATGTCAAATAATTCTGTAAACCACTTTAATAACATACCTGGTAATATCGTAAATGTGGATACTTGGAAATAACTCTTAGAATAAGTCTTGTTAACTGATCTTGTAGAGCAACTCTCCTCGAATAAGGAATGCCAGGTGGGAATCTTTTCAGTGAACGATTAACATCCAACACAACTTGTTGATATTCTGGATGAGATTCTAAAACTGCTTGATCTGGTGCAGGGTCGGCTTTAAGTGGGTCGATTTCCAACAATCCAGGCCATACTTGGCGCCGCAATTCATCTGTAACATAAATTATTGTAAATTTTTTTTTTATTTATTATTTTAATCTACAATCAGTCAACAGACTATAATTAGATTAGATACAGTAAAGAATGGCGTTATGAAGATAGTGGAGCCACCGCCCCGCAATTCTTCCTAGTCAGACAGCATGTCCTTCCGCTTCAGTCTTCTGATGGAACATGGCGTTAACAACAGTTTTGGTACATTTAGACAAATTTATTTGTAAACGTCCCGATAGAGTGCAGGAGAATGTTCAGTGTACATTCCTGATGAGCTGTCTTGTTTTAAAGTTATCAATTCAACAATGGTTGGAAGGAAGCCTCTTTGTTACAAGATTCAGTCACTGCCTTTTATGGAGCATTTAACAAATATATTCCAGTCTGTCCAGATGTATTAATATTTTTAAAATATTTAAAAAATGTTTGAGTTAATTTCTACCAATGTTTTACATTATAACAATATTTGTAAACAAAAATAACTTTGAGGTATGAGGACATTCTTTCCCAGTACATAATTGTTAGTTCTAACTTCTAAGCTTTGTGCTAAATGTGAATAACTAAATTTAATTTAGTTTTGACTTTTAATAAACTTACGAATGTCTACTACTTGTAAAAGAGCTCCTTCTCGACTTTCCGTGTAAACTGAACTTCCAACTAACTACAATAATTGATTTTGATTGTAAATTTTAGATTTCTAGCAAGTCTAGCTCATTTTATAACTTGAAAATATTTCAATTGATCAACTGCTGTAAAATCTACTGTCCATAAATTGATCATCAAGTTTTCAATTAGTTTAAAATCTAAATAAAAAAAAGATTAATTTAGAAAAAGCTAAGTTAATTGAAAACCAAGTTTTCCAATATATTCGTATTATAATGCTCCTTCAAATGTATAAACAACTTTTTAATATATTACAACATTAATAATCAACAGTGATACACAGAAAATTGTAAAAAAAGAACCAAAATATAATATACCTACCACTAACAATTCCTCCGCTTGATAGTGCCAAATTACGCAAAACATTTAAACTTTTATCATTACTCTCAAGAACTTTTTGAATTTCTTTGACTTTTTCTTTTAATGCGGGAGAATCTGGAACTGAAATAAACAATTAAATCAATTAGAAATATATTTATACCCTTCAGAGACAGTCACAGCTTAACTTGTATAATAAATTCCAGTTGATCGAGACAACTGAAAAAAGATGTTTAAATGTTATTTATGAAAGATTTATTGCTTTAATGTTAATGGTGCTGTGACTCACTTCCCCTCTCTTTGCCTCGAACATTCGACACCCAGCGATAAGTTGTAACCTGAATGTCAAGAAACTCCATCCCCTTATTGACTCTATCACTGGGGGCCTTACAAACAGATTTCAATTTAAATTCCATGGTTTAGCCTACGGATTAGTATATTAATTAATAATAATCAATATTACCTTAATTTGGTACGTCAACTAATCCTTCCTTCTTCACACGTCTTATTTTACGACCACGGTTTCGGGCATTCGCCCATCCTCAGGTAAACCCTTAACAACACAAAAACATTAATAAAAACATATATTTAGCTCCGAGTGGAGATCGTTAAAACTTATTAAAAGTTCATTTATCGCATCTGACGTGCACGTCATGGAGGTTAGTCACTAACTGAAGCTGCTTCTGCCGTTATCTTATTTATTTGCCAAACTTTGTCCTGTCCTTCCGGCTTTAATGATGGTATCGAAGATTATATTTGATTGAAAGGCTAATTGGTCATTTAGCAAATGTGGAGCCATGCTTATTCTGGATTTGTAGATTTCATACTCTTAAAAAGTATTCATGACGCGCCCCTTCTTACATATGTGCAAAATGCTCATGTTATTGCCAAAATCCGTGTACGTATGTGTGTTATCAATAAGATGTTCGGCGTAACTTGATTTTTTGAGGTTCAAAAGTTTGGAAGGTAGATGTTCTTTGAACCTTTTAATGAATGGTCGTCCAGTTTGGCCTATGTAAACACACAGTTTTGGCATCTTATTGATAACACACATACGTACACGGATTTTGACAATAACATGAGCATTTTGCACGTATGTAAGAAGGGGCGCGTCATGAATACTTTGGAAGAGTATGAAATCTACAAAGCCAGAATAAGCATGGCTCGACATTTTCTAAACGACCAATTAGCCTTTCAATCAAATATAATCTTCGATACCATCATTAACGCCGGAAGGACAGGACAAAATTTGGCAAATAAATAAGATAACAGCAGAAGCAGCTTCAGTTAGTGACTAACCTCCATGACGTGCAAGTCAGATGTGATAAATGAACTTTTAATAAATGTTAACGATCTCCACTCGGAGCTAAATATATGTTTTTATTAATGTTTTTGTGTTGTTAAGTGTTTACCTGAGGATGGGCGAATGCCCGAAACCGCGGTCATAAAATAAGAAGTGTGAAGAAGGAAGGATTAGTTGACTTACCAAATTAAGGTAATATTGATTATTATTAAGATTTCAATTCTCCGATAAGATTAGTGACCTTTTTAAATGTATTTGGAGATATCATGATGAAGATGAAAATGCAGCGTTTGACTTTGTGTCAAACTTGCAAAGAAGACATAAGCACTGACATTTTCAATGAAATCAAACACCTGAAGTCAATACGTAAGACCAACTTAGGAGAAACGTTGTGCGTCGTTACAACCTTTACAACTTTTGAACCCACTAAGGAAATTAAAGTTGGACAGCTTGTTCCCAAATACATCTAGGCCTATAGCAATCAGATTGTTCTGCTGCCTCCCTGTATCTGTAAGTCACGGTGAGAGAAGTTTCAGTGTAATGAAAAGAATAAAAAGTGTTAATAGATCAACAATGAATCAAGACAGGATGAATGATCACAGCATCTTGGCGATGGAACCTGATTTGGCAAGGAACTTGAAATATGATTATATAATAGATGACTTTGCAAGACAGAAGGAAACAGAAAAAGTAAGTTTTATTATGACTTTTTATAAAATGTTGAAGTTCAAGTAAGTCCTAGTTTTGATTACTGTATAATAAAACTGTAAAATCTGTTAAACTGTCAAAAAGTTTTTATTTCGATAATGTTTACCCATCCCTTTCTACTGTCATGTATTTATTTAACATAAAAATCTATAAGTAAAACTTATAGTAGGGCCTACATCAAAAGATAATTCATGAAAGTACATATTTCTTCTGTAGAAAAAGCTGATAATCAGGTAAGTCTTGGTTATAAAATAACCTGCAAGTTCGCAGTTCTGGTCTAAATTAAGTAAAGGGGTGTATAGGGATTTAGGGGCCCAGACCCCTCAGTTGCCCCAGGGTTCTGAGAATTCTGTCACCAGGCCTGGGTGGGAGTAACAAGCTCTGGTAGTTTAAAAAAAGTCTAAACATACTGAATGTTAAGTTTCAAACTATAGTAGAGTCCCGATATTTCGAGTTGAATGGGACCGAGAGTACCTCGGATTGTGAAAAACTCGAATTACACGGAATATGTAGAGATAAAACTACTATTTATAGTCCTCGTATCTCCGAAAAAATTTAAGTTTTATTAAATATACACTATTTTGTATTGAACACTGAGGTAAAAAAGTAATTTTATACAGAGTAAAAAATATAAACTTACTTATTAAAGAAATCATAAATAGTTTTTTGTTTAACTACACTGCAACGTTTACGAGCTGCGATGTCACGCCAGGAGGATACGGCAGTACCGGGAAAAGTTTGTTTCTATGTTATTTTTGTATATACAGTAGAACTTGGATAATTCGAAGTTTCGGTTCGGTCCCTTGAACTTTATATGATATCAATGTAAAAAAATTATGGATAATTCGAAGTCAACTTCTTTAATTCAAAGTTTTTTTTCAACACTAAAAATAAGATCTTGTTCTGTGAAAGGGAACGCTGGATGAATAGGCCACTGTCTGGTAGCTGGTAGAAAGGGGGCAGGACTTACGTGTCTGTACACGTATTGTAATTCTAGACGCGGTACCGGTTTCCAAGAATTTTACCTTCTGAGAATTCTCTAGGTACCGATACTGTAGTTTGACATTGATGCTCTGCCCAATCTCTGTCTGTTGTTAAATCTCGACAAAACCTTTTGTAAACAGAACAATCATATTGTTTATTGACACTTGTACTGCGCATAACTCTATCCCACTTATATGAACAACGTTACGGTTATTCTCCCCCCCCCCCCAACATGAATTTAGTTGCGCAGCCAATGGATCAGGACATTATAAAAAATGTTAAGCATTTATACTGGAGATTTATTGTACAAACGCTCTTGACAGATTCATTGGAAAAATTTAAAGATTCAAGCAGCAAGAATGTGTTGCAATGCATGATCACATTCAATGCTATTTGTGGCTCGAATTACATGGAACCTCGGATTATCGTGACTCGAATTACCGGGACTCTACTGCATTTAATAAAATCTCGATAAAGTAAACTGATCAATAACCTCAACGCTGTAGGCTACCAAAGTTCTTTTGGGGTCAAAGATGCATACAATGTATTGACACAAGCAATGTTTTACTATGTAAATAAATATTTAAATCGAGTTGTATTCAATTTGTTTCTAAATCAAAACATTCCAAGCCCTACATATTTTAACCAAAGCTAACCTGTCACAGAATGGTTGATGTTTAAAATTCAAACAATAAAAATATGTTAATATTAATTTTTAATAAACAAATATACTTAGTACCAAACTGTTAAATTAATGAAAACACATAACTAATATATATATAGTTTAGTATTTAAGTTGAAGTCAGCTGCATTTGGCAATGCTGTAACTGAACAACTGATGAATTATTTGGTTACTTGAAGATTTATAAATATAGCTGGAAGGTGGCAGTTATATAATTAGTGAAAATTTTCATAAATCAATTGTTTCATACTCAATAATATCAATTTATTTTATATAATTAGGTCTACTAGTATTTTCAACTTTTTTTTATGGTTTCTGAGTATTTGAAATTTATTAAATTAGATGAGGTGTAGGCTATATAAAATTACTAGCTGAATACCCATGTTTCGCTACAGGGAATTTGTTTTTCAAGGATGTTTCAACCCTTAAAGTCCAAATATTTTAAAAGCCTATCTTAGTGCGCCTTTAGCGCCTATGATATGTGGACCAAATATTTCACGTTCCTTGACGGTATTAAATTAATTTTATAGTTATAGTCGTTGTTACTAAATTTTCACCCCATAACAGAACATGATAAAATGTAAAACTGGTTTAATTTTTTTTAAATGTATCTTTTAAGAAATAAATGTACAAAACTTTAGCTTTATAGCTATAAGGAAAGTAAAACAAACAATGTTTATTGTTTTATGGGTTGTTTTAACACCCTTAAAGTCCAAATATTTCAAAATCCTATCTTAGTGCGCCTCTAGTCCCTATAAAAAATATGTGTACAAAATTTCACGCTCCGAGGAGGTAGGGTTTTTGAGATATATAACAAACAATATTTATTTTTTAAGGGTTGTTTCAACCCTTACAGGCCAAATATTTGAAAATCCTTTCTTAGTGCGTCTTTAGCTACTATGAAAAATATGTGCACCAAATTTCACGTTCCGAGGAGGTAGGGTTTTTGTGATATATAACAAATAATATTTATTGATTTAGGGGTTGTTTCAACCGTTACAAATAATATTTTAAAATCCTTTCTTAGTGCACCTCTAGTGCCTATGACCAAAATGAGTACCAAATTTCAAGTTTCTAGGTGGTATTGTTTTTTGAGATACTGTGATCAGTCAGTGAGCGAGTGATTGGTTTTTCGATTTTATATATATACAGATAACTAGCTGGCCCGATCCGGCTTTGCACAGTTAGACAAATCAAAGTTAAATGTATATTAACAAAAAATATATTATATCAATAAATATATTACACTATATTATATCAATAAATATATTACACTATGTATTTCTTATGGGGATTTTTAGTAACTTTGACCCCACAAAACCTCCCCTAAAATTTCCAATTTTTATAAACCCTTTCTTAGCGAGCACCTAGGGACCTAGAGGTAGCTGCATACCAAATTTCATTCCAATCCGATCGGTAGTTTTAGAGAAATCGTGATTTAGTAACTTTAACCCCCCCAAACTCCCCTAAAATTTCGAATTTTTTGAAAACCTTTCTTAGTGAGCACCTATATGGGCCCTAGAGGAAGCTACATACCAAATTTCCTGAGATTTCGTGGTGAGTCAGTGGTATTTGGCTTTTATATATATAGATGAGTGCATTTGAACAAAATTTAAATTGTCAGGATAAAGGAGTTAAATATTTGTTAAAGATTAATTCGTGACTAGGAAGAAACCTCTGACTTCAGATTTTTGATATATGTATCATTTTTGACTTTTATCCACAATGAGCTTCAATTCGCCTCCATAAGAAGACTAATGTATTGATCAATTAAACTATAATAGAATTAGTAACCAGACATTCTATTTGTTGCAATTGGTTACCGGTATTTTAATAATAATGAAACCATATAGAACACAAACTGTACAGATAAAATTGAAAAAACAGGATTATATTTACAAAATGGAAACATACACCGGTATCAATAAGTTAGTTTATGTAATTTACTTTACAACCCTCAGCTGATAAGTTTGCAGACGACAACCTTTTTTTTAAAGAAATAGAGTAGTAACATAGATCATGAATAATAAATAGATCTTACATCCATATTACGGCAGCAGAGTGGCGAAAATTAGGTTGTTGGGGAAAATAGTGCATGATCGCGCCGCGAGCTAGGGAGAAATCATTGGTAGCATTGGTGTTTCACACAGCTTCCGTCGTTTCCCCAATAGATAGCGCCACTATCGTCGAATTTCCAGTGGAACGAAATATTGCATTGGATCGGAGTTCTATTAGGTTATCCAAATACAATGGTAGTACTGCCATTTTTCAACCTAAGCACATTCTACTATGTGACTAAAGACTTTAAGTTAGAACGTCGGCTAGTTTTTTTAAATGTTTGCATTTCTGATACACAAAACAACTTCTGGTACTAACTTAACTTATATGTATTTACAAAGCGGAAACATACTTTGACTAGAGACTGTAAATTAAAACTTCAGGCTTTTTTTTATTTTCATCGGTTCAAAATACATAGATATAAAGAATACATTAATTGGGCCTTTGTTATACACATAGGATTGATTCAATTAATCAAATCGTGAACATGATGTAAAGTACGGTGAACATTAGTAAGCCTATTTATGCATTACAGAATTTTATAAAGTGAAAATTGTGTATATTCCTGGTTTGTTATATATATGATTTTTATTAAGTGATGTTAAGTTGTAGGAATAGCGGAGTCTCCAGCAATCGTGTTTATTTACGTCCCGTATGCGCAGACCGATGTCATTGAAAAGATAAGTTATAAAGTTCTTACACCTTTATAAAATATTGTACTTTTATTTACTAAACCCTGTAGCCTATAATTAGAAATAATAGGCCTACACATATTTAAAATAATACTTATGACTATATGGGGTTATATGGGGTTCTTTGCTGTTTCAACTTAACTTACCTATTACAAAATACAATTGCTTCGAGCACAGTTTTTACAAATTGACTTTATAATATTAATTCTAGCTTATGCTTTATTTGAGAACTCTGTATCTGGGGTCTTAAGATTTGTGGTTGTTAAATATGCAAGTGTTTAAATTTATATAGGCCTAGGCTATAAAAAAATATTATTATTAGGCCTATACATTAACTACAAACTATGAATATCAAGTTCAAATCTTCATTAAGGTTCAATTTATTTTACAGTTTGTGAAAACACTTTAATATAGGCAAGTGTGTTCCCATTTCAAAATGTTAGTTGGATTAGTATTACTGTACCTCTCTGTTTCTACAGATTTCTTTTTAATTTATCTTACTAGGCTATACTTTTATACTTGGGACATCTTCTGAGGATTTATATTTAATTTATTTATTTATTTCAAATTATTATTCCTTTATAATTATGAGATACTAGGGGAGACCCCCCCAGTGCACGCCAACCCCTAATGGAACCTTCTAAAAACATAATATTATGTTATGTTTTATTTATAATAAAGGTGTAGGACTAATAATAACCTCAAAACTAAGATGGTAAATAATGATAAATGTTCAAATCAAATTATTTCTTATGTTTGACAACAGCAGTTATAATAATGGTTAAAAGGACCAGCAAGGTTCAGGTCTACATTTTAAAACCCTAACCTAAAAGCTAGAAATACAAAAATAATTGCTTCAAATTTTGAAATCAGCTGTTAATGGAAATATTGGAGCAAACAGCTATATTACCTGTTATTTTATTCAATTGGATGCTATGGTAATAAATGTAAATACATGTGTTGGTTTATCATTCTAGGCCTAACCTAAGAATTTTTTCGTCTAAATTTACAAATATTGAAATAAAAAAAGGGTTTTTATCGAAATGAATTAAGCCTATGTTACTCAGGGATAGTGTAGCTTTTTATTAGTAAAACTATTTTTTTAATCGGTTCAGTATTGCCAGAGATAACCCCATACATACAAACAAACAAAAAAAACAAACTTTACATCTTTCTAATATTAGTACCTATAGATATGCACCAGGACAATGTTAGATCATCAATCTTCAAGTGTTAATTAAACTTTTTTAGGCCTCCTGTAATGGTGTATGCCTGTCTGTAGTATATTTGCTTTGGCTCATCGCCGTGATGGCATTGAGTTTAATATTTCCCGAGTTAAATAAGTTGTAAATTGAGTTTAAGTTTAAAGTGTTTTATTTTCTGGGCGCGAATTTACCAGTATGTACGCCCACAGAAATGCAAGAATAATAAAAAAATTAAAAATAGCCTGAAGTTCTAACTTATAGTCTTTAGTCACAGTATGTTTAAACCTGTATTCAACATTTAACACTAAAATCTGAAACAAGGTCGTCATCTGCAAAAATATCAGCTGAGGGTTGTATAGTAAATGTGCGCCATTTTCTGTTCATATTAAGTTACTTTAAATTTTGTCAATCATATTTTCTGTTATTTAAGACGTTTAGAAATAAAATTGAACATTACAATTAGGCTACGTATTAGAGCATTTTCTTGCATGTAAGTTGGCACCTCCCTGCCGTAATATGGTGTAGGGTCTTAATGTAAACATTCTGCCATATAAGTTAATGATCTAAAATCTATTTTACTCATACTTTGCCACTCCAGACACAATATGGCATATAGAGTATTTTAACGTAGGCCTACATGATGTTAATATCTAAGCAAATACTTCATGTAGAAGTCTTACATTAGTTATTAATTAGCAAAGTAAAAGTTGGGCAAGATTTTTAATTCTAAAAATATAAACCAGGTAGGGCCTAATTTACATATAAAACCCTAGCTTTCTTAACCCATTATATAGTAATTTAACTTTATAAGGAATTGCTTCTTTTTTTTAAATCGTACTTGGTGAAGTGAGTAAATACAAACATCTATCGAAAAACTCTGTATTGGTTATCATATTGACAAACGCATTCGTTTAACCGCTTACCTACCAGTGTCAAAACTCAGCTCAGTTGGCGTGCTTTCCAAATTTACATCATTGGTGATGTCTCCATTTATAAATGTTTCATCCATCATTATCCTGTTTGATTTAAAAAATACGCCTTATGAAACAATTACAAGCCAATTACAATTATGAAGAAATATTGGAGTTCTTGAGAACACTACTCTAGAAAGAGACATTTTGTTGAACATGATGTTTATCTAGAACATTTATACGTTTCTACTGTATTCTTGTCATTGCGTTCACTCTTTAAAAAAAACAATGTTCACTTGCGTTATAATACAATTTTCAAAGTTAACGTGGTTATGTCTATAACGTAAATAAATGCGATAGGCCTAAAATTTTATCTATTTAATTTCAGATATAGTCGTCAAAGTTGTACCACTTGTCTGCTTTCTGCTTGTCTGTAACTTACATTACATGCACATTTATTTATTTTAAACAGCTGATATCGGAATCCAAAATCAAGTTACCACAGCAGTTTTTTTTTTTTCAATTCTTTTTTCTAAATTTATATATGAAGAATAAAATAAAGATGGCCTTGCGCCAACCATTATGAAACAAATAATATACTATTACTTACATCATAATAATACAGCATAGTCTTCAACGTTTGGTGACCCTATTGATAAGTATTTCTGGAGATCTACCTAGCCGATTTTCGTGTGTTAGTTTTAAATGAAAAAAATGTTATCATTATTATAAAAGTAATGTGAAATGTAATTTTTATTTAATTAGTATATTTATATAAGGACCTTTTTGGGGAGGTACAACACTATTGATACCGGTACCTATTTCTTGTAATCTACCGGGTCGATTTTCAAGCAGTTCGTTTTAAATTAAATAAAAAAATGTTGTCATTATAAACCATAAATTATGTAATATACTTTTTATTTCATTCTTATATTTATAAGGGAACTTTTTGGAGTTATTTTGCCCTAGGACTGTTTTACCATATGAAATAGCCGACCTCGGGAGGCTTTTTTTACCTAAGTAATATTATAGTATCTTTGACCTTAGTAGAACCTGAAGGGAAACTCTTTAATCAATGGTAATAGCCTTGATTATACATAATTGAAGGTCCATAATCAAAGGTAGTAGTTCGTTGTACTTGAAAATTTACAACCACTGAAATTTCTTCTCTCAGTGGTGGTCATTTTAAAACAAAGTAAATAATAGTAGTCTTTGCATTTCATTACTATTACCTTTAATTATTAATATACCTTATTATATCACATCATGTCGGTTATATTGTGAGAAACTGAGCACATTCTGAGTAAAAACTAGTAATACTTGGTCACATATTAATTGTAAACGAAAAGAGACAGAAAATAATTCAACTACGTAGCTAAACCGCTGACGTACCGGTAAGTTTAGCGAATTTCCAAAATGAAATTTATGTGTTTTAGGTTTTTAACCTACAACTTGGGAAATTGGCCTACTCACAAAGCCGATGAATAGCTGCCTCCGTGTATGAAATATATTAGTAGAATTTGTTTGCACCTAAGCCTCCAGCTTCGACTCACGCCCTGCTTCGTTCCACTCTCAGCGGAATAACTTGCTTTACTAGTTTGCACCTCAAACTTGAGGCGTCGGGTTATAGACGGCTTCGTTTCGTTCGCAGCATACAAACTCGGATGAATTTTTAGTAAGCCCAGTTAATTAGATAATAGTAAATTAATTCTATATTCTTATCATGTTCTATCTTTGTTTGACAAGGCACCTGTTCTGATAGTTTCTTGATATAAAAAATATAAGGAATTATTATATGAATGTATTGTGTTAATAAAGTATATCCATCTATCTAGCACACTTTTATATATTTTGGTAAGAATGACTAGGTACCAAAGTTAAAAAATACTTCTTAAGGGGTAATTCCCTGTTCGCCATATTGAATCTGATTCCCATAAGAGCAATGCTACAGAATACGTATTTTTTCCGTTAATTCGTAGAATAAATTTAATAAACGGTACCAGATGACTGCCACATACTTTCCCCCAGTTGAAACTTTATGCCTTAACAAGAACAAGAGTAGCATAGGAGGTGGTTATTTAGAATTGTAGGACATACCATGGACAATATTAGATGCATGTAACACACATCCATATTATATTATTAAAACTATTTCATCGATTTTGAACAAATTTGCACCAAACATGTCAATTAGGCCTGTATAGATGCACGAAAAAAGGTTTTGATTTTTTTTGAAAAACAACCCTTTTTTGGCCAAAATCCAGTTATTATTATTACCTAAATGAGAATTTTTAGAAACATGTGATTTTTTTTCAGATAGTAGGGTACATTAAGGGTTACAAATAAGCCAAATTTGATCAAAATCGTTAGAGCCGTATTTGAGAAATTTTGATTTCTCTCGTTTTTTGGCAATTTTTGGAGGGTAAAACCCCTTAAAAATGAAAAAAAAAAAACGCCTGGAGATATTCCAGAACTACACCTACCAGAGCACCAAAACAAATAATTCCACTAAAAATACTTTTGGATTCAGGGTGCACCAACACAGATTATTCCACTAAACATTTTTTGGGGGTTCAGGGAGCACCAAAACAGATACCGGTAATTCAACTAAAAATTCAAATTCGAAAACTTTGACAAAAACAATACTTTCTGCATATACTACGTATATGGAGGAGAAAGTAAAAATGAGGAAACAGAAAATAAAACTTTGATATTTGACAAAAATATGCTTAAGACCATCTACAATTAATTACATCTAGATTACCATACATGTAATTGTAGATGGTCTTGGTTCGTGTCGTGTACAAATTTTTACTTTCTCCCCCTATACCATAGTATATGGAGAAAGTATTGTATTCGTCAAAATTTTCGAGTTTGAGTTTTTGGTGGAAATATCCGTTTTGGGTCCCCCTGAACCTAAAAAAGTGGTTTTCGGAGTGATGTCTGTGTCTGTGCCTGTTATCAGACCTAGATCCTAAATCAGTCGTCCGATTTTGATACAATTTGGTGTGGAGGTACTAATCCATGGTATCTCCAGGTGTTTTTTCATTTTTGTGAATTTTTATTTTTAAGGGTAATGTTTCCATAAAAACCCTTAAAATAACGGAAAAATCAATTTTTCTAAAAAACGGCTGTAACGATTTTGATTAAAATTTTATAGTTTATTAGGGACCTAAAGTACTATAAACTGTAAAATTTTAATCAAAATCGTTCGAGCAGTTTTTGAGAAAAGTTTGTTTTTCCGTTATTATATGGATTTTTATGGGAAAACAACTTTAATACAAAATCACCTCTCCTACCCCACCCTACAAGTCACCGTGAATCTGTTTAATAATTTAAATATGTTTGTGAGAAAGGATGTGCCAGTTCCTGGTACCGTTTATTTTAATAAATGAGTGAGTAGATCTAGATCATAGATTTTTAAACTCAAACCAGCCGAATGTTGATAGTGTACCGCCTTTTATTATAATATACCTTTAATCGTTATTACTTTTTACTACAACGAGTGTAAAGTAAATATTGTGAATGAGGGGTTTGTTGTTGCTTAAAAGGTTAGAAAGTTGTGTTTAATTTAAATTAATGTACAGTAAATTTGCAAAAGCGCAAAATTACTTAGGTTATGGTATACTATTTCCTTGTTAGAAGCCATATATTGAGATGTCTTGTGTTATCGATAATTGATAATGGACTGCAATCGACAAGTAAATACCGTATTTTTGATATGTATAAATATTTTTTTCAAATCCAGTACATAGGCTAACTTCCAAATTTTTTTGTAATTAACAATTTACACAAGCACTCAGGAATTTAATTTTAGGTTATCTGTACATATAAATGTTGTGTCATACCTTTAACTAATATCCCACAACTTTATTTCAAAATAAATAAGAACAAATCAGGAAAAATATACTGGAAAGGAAATAATTTAATTTCAATTTGAAGAGTTTAATCCCAAGGAAGAAACGGGCCGCATGATATGAATCGGTTCCCAGCTATATAAGGCTAAAAGAGAAAAAAATATATTTGAAGTTTTGAAGAGCCAGAACAAGATAAGGCAACAGGCAAGGCAAATTAAGTGGGTTCAACAAGCAGGTTTGTTAAAAGTGCAGGTCAGAGGGGGAATTTGTAATCAGTTGTTCATCATGGCATCATGTAGTAGTTCAAGTCTATTTTTGTACGACAACTGTAGTCTACAATATATAGTTTACCTTATACAGTAGTCGGAGCAATTCTTATATTTTTTGTAGTTACACTACAGCTCTGTTTCGCCGTTCACAGCCGGCTTCGTCAGGTGTAGGACTCAACATTTAAATAAAACAATACACAATAACACTGAACACACAAACTATAAAGTTTTATCGGATAACTCCTCGTCAAATGTTTCATGAAATAAATATTTGCATGGCCACGGCATAGTTACTGTGCTTCACGGCATATTTATTTATATATTTACGGCGAAATAGCGCTGTAGTGTAACTACAAAAATTATAAGAATTGCTCTGACTACTGTATAAGGTAAACTATATATTGTATATATATCAGCAATTCGTAAAAGCGAATAAACTTTATAAACCTTCACGGTATTATAAAGAACATAATATAAACTGTAGTCTTACGTTAACGCAGTTTGTTATCTTTTCTGAAAATGAACTTATTTTGCAAAATTTCTTGTACAAACACGGCGTTTTGCGAAAGTTGAAAAAGTGTCCGGAGTGAGGGAATGATATGGTTTTGAATGAGAAAATCATTTATTCCGTTGTAACAAACGTTTTACTGTATTCAATGGGAGCCTCAAGAAAGTTTCCAAACAATGTAGGCTAATACAACTGTTTCTCAAAATACAAACAATTTTTTTGATAATCATAATCAAACAACACAACAAATTGGTAGATTTGTTGCTTTTTGGATTTGCATGAAACCACCTAGACAAAACTACTTTGGAACAAAATTAATATTTCTTCACGAACCTGTGTAGACTGGTGTTCCTATTTGCGTGAGGTTTGTATTTTTGAAGTTACACAGTTGTCAAGTGCTATAGGCGGAGATGGTGTGGCAGTTGAAATCGACGAGGCAAAAATAGGCCAAAGGATGTAGTATAATCATGGACGATTAGTGGAGGGTAACTGGATTTTGGTTGGAATTGAACGAGGTAGTTGTAAATGTTTAAAAACTATGTTAATAATTATCAAGAAATATATCAAACCTGGCACCCCAAACATCAATGATTGCTGGAGGTCTTATAATTGTTTATAATATGAAGGGTACCAGCTCTTATCTGTAAACCACTATTTGAATTTTGCCGACCCTGATACTGGTGCTGGCACAAGTTTACTATTCGACCCTAGGCTAACCTATGGCAACAGAAATGCAACAATAATTAAAAAAACAAAAACTAAAAGGTTCTAACCTATAGTATTTAGTCACAGTATGTTTACCTGTATTCATGATTTAACAGTAGAATGTAAAACAACATCGTTGTCTGCAAAAATATTAGGCTAGGGTCAAATAGTAAATTTACGCCGTGGTGCCCATGCACGGAACATAGTTGAACTTAGCGTGAAGTGCGTGGTATAGTGCGTAATACGGGAACAGTAAACATCACCTTGCGAGTCATCTCGCTAAAATCATGTTTAGAAGAATTTATCCTAACTATAAGTCTCGCATCCATATTTTATTTAAAGCAATTGGCCAGCTATACAATGACGAAAATAAATCTTAAGTTGCGTGCATGTGATGAACCATCAAGCAATACGAGTTGTTCATCAGATAATGACTTTTAAAAATAAGTGACTCTTTCGTATTTCTTTTTTCGGGCCTTGAATTATGTTTATTCTTTGTTAGATACATAAATAAGAAGCAAATCTTAATATGGGAAGGTTTACTTCTGACAAGGAAATAGTAAACAATAAATAAAAAAAGTTACGTTTTTAACATTAAGCTATGTTGTCCAATTTAACTAAAAATAAAAAAAAATAATTGATAGGCCTAATATAAATTAGTAAGTACTCTACTGTGCTAGAATTAGTCAACCGGGTAAAGTTTACAACATGCCACCGTAATATATTGCGGCAGCGTCGTCAATGTAGGCCTATGCACCAGAAAATGCTTTAATACGTCATTTTAATGTTCAATTCTATTTCTAAACAAACATCTTACATAAACGCAGATAGAAAATATAATTTACAAAATTGAATGTAGTCTAATAATTCTGAACAGAAAATGAAACACTCAAACTCAATTCACAACTTGTTTAATTTACAAGAATTAATAAGCCTATTTCTTGTAGGCTTAGTTGTAATTAATTAAATTTTTAGCATACAGTGATGGTGACTTTGTATAGGCCTAAGTCAGCATTATCATTTATCACCCCTGCCGAAATCTATTAAATGTCCAATAGAATATATATATAGGCTTCTAGGCTATTAATTTTCTTTCTCTGAACATAAACTATTTTAAATTATATTGTATGTAGCCTACCATATTTAATTTAGAACTTAATGAATAAACAACCTTGTCAAAACTTTTTTTCGTGCATCTATAAAGACATAATTGACGTGTTTGGTGCAAATTTGTTCGAAATCGATCGAATAGTTTTCTCTCTATTAATTTGTAACCATTGGATTGATATTTATTTCAATATTATGTAGGCTAATAGATATTAGTAATAATTAAGATGTAAAGTAATGAAGTCAAGGTTTATATTATATTTCATTTACTTGTTGGCTCCACAATATGGGTATTCAAATTTCAAATAGGCCAAAATAAAGAAAACATTTCTATAAACATATGTTCAGACAATATGCTTCTTTTACCACCTACTTGCCATTTTGTTTAAATTAAATAATTTATATAGAACAGCTAAACCTATTAAGGTGAAATTATGCATGGTACTCAGTAATGTGGAAGACTTAGTTTGAAGAAAATCAACTTGTTCCAATAATTTTGTTTAAAATGGCAGACATATAAAAATTTTAAATGAAAATAACTGACAAATCATAAATGTTTCTAAAAAAATGTCAAGAGTAACATTTTGTAATTCGTTTAATTTCCTATGAATTGGTATAAGTAACGGTTAAAATTATTTAAAAAAGAGTAACAGTAAAACTGTCCATTGTTGAGTGGTGGGCTATATCACTAAAATGCATTAAACTATTATTATTTTTTAATGTAGGCCTATGGATTGGTCAAGTTTCGATCTTCAATCAGCTTTCTGATGAAATTTTAGGATTCATTAAATTAAGAATGAAAATCTAATTGACCACATACTTTCGTTTTCGGGTGAAAGGGCTTACAAGTTTTTAATTGGTGAAATTTGGATGATAAATACAAGAAAGACGCACACAAAATTTGGGCTAAGTTAGAATTCATATTTAGTCAAAAATTGTTTCAGAATCTGGTTTCTTTGCAAACACTTATATGTGGCTTTAAAAAGAGAATGGTTAGACAAATTATTTTCGGTATCAAACATCTTCAATTATACTTCGAGAATCCGGTATCTAAAAAAAATGTCTTACTTCATCAGAGATTTGATCTCGAGTCCTTCCTTCCGTAATTTGGCGAGCTCTTCTCTTACTCTGTTGCCAACTTCATTCACGTTAAGAATCTAATTTTCCCTTATTTTTAATTTATTATATTTTTTGTCCATATAATAATGGTTTCTACAGTATGTTTTTAATTATTTTACACTTTTTATCAGCTTAACTGAATTGCTTGATTACTTTTAGTTTTATTTTTCCATGGTTTGCTAACCCAGGCTTGTTGTGACGTATATTGGGTACGTTCTGTTCTAACTGACCAAAGTACAATTTGGCAGTTCTTGTATTTTTTTATATTTTAATTTTGTCAAACTTATCCCTAATGTTTATATCTCCTAAACCGATTAACTCTTTTAAAAGTATGTTTTCAGATTTTGTTCATTAGCACTTCCTGATCATGTAAAAACTTGTGAGGTAGATGAATATTGAAAATTACACTTTCACACGGGTGAAAGTTTTTAGTATATAACTTTATTCACCTTTTGATAATTTGGAAGTTTTTTGATTTTGGCTTCTTTATAAAACTTGGTTATGCATTTACAGTTTTTAATTACTTCACTTAGTTCATGTTTTATCCCCTCTTAAATTTCCACTACCTACTTGTTCTTTGTTTATGTAATACCACATACTTTTTATTATAACATTTTGTTGCTTGGCTTAACACATTTATTTATTGTAACTCATATTTCATTCATTTATAATCATTTACCAAGTCATTTCATGGGCGGATCCAGCAGGTTTAAGAAGGGGACTGTCTCGGGGGGGGGGGGGATCATTTTTTGTAATACAGTGCTTGAAAACATCTTTTTAGACTATTTCACGATCACCCATTTTGAATAGGAATTAAGGATTATATGCTTTACCCAAAAATAAAGTTTTATTATAGCAAATTGAAGAGAATAAACCATAGAATTGAACTGTATACTTGAAAATTTTAAATAGATTTATTCTTTATTTCACTAAATTACAACAACTAAACGATATTCTCACAAACGTATAGTTCCAGCCAGACAGGAAAAGGTAACGCGCCTAGGGCGTTGAAAATGTACATATTCACGGAAATACCCGAATAGTTCGGAACACTAAACCAGGTTTTCCTTATATTAAACGAAAATATAGAACTTGCACTTCAAATCGATATAAAAATTATTATACAAATACTGCATATAGATTTGTGATAGGCCTACATGGATTGCAAAATGTGCTTTCTTATTTTTTGAAAACTGTCCAATGGCAAGGGTTTACAGACAAATTCATATCTAAGAAACTATAAGAGTGACAAATGATTAGAAGATCATGGTAGAAAGTTAAAATCTTGACAAATCCAGTGGTGTCCTTATCTTCTTCTCAAACAAGTTTGTCTAACGATTATGCGCCTTTAAAAAGTGACGAGTTTGAATCATTTCCTTATGCTTTCTAGCGCGGCATATATTGATTTAGGCAACTACGATTTTACAACGATGATTACATATGTAAGTATACTTTTTAGAACAAATTTGTAAATACACAAATTGAAGTTTAAAACATTTTCTTTCCAATGGTTTTTGTTTTATTGAGATTTGATAATATTTAGTGGGTGAAATATTCGATACGATGTCTGAGACTACTCAATTGAGCAGTCTGCCACTTATTCGATTAAACAAAAATATAATAACCCTGGATCCGCCATTGAGTCATTGTAGTTTATTCAATGTTAAACTTTATCGCCTAATAACTCACAAACTTCTGGATATATTTTGTACCATTATTCATTATGACTAGCCATTTCCCTAAAAACATTTATATATGCATTTTTAAATTTAATCCTTCATTTAGAAAAAACTGCTTAAGAATAACTTTAAAGTGAATTTTACTATATAAGAAATATTTTTTATATTCTCATCGTTTAGCCTTATAACTACTTTAAACTAATTAACATACTTACCTTAGTTGAAGTCAATAGTGTAGTTCTTTATTAGCGAATTTCCATAGGAAAAATGAGCTATTGCAGTGGCCCTTATGGTGAGACCGAAGGTCGGGAGTAGCAAATGAGCACCGATC
Source organism: Philaenus spumarius (assembly GCA_018207615.1). Taxonomy (NCBI): domain Eukaryota; kingdom Metazoa; phylum Arthropoda; class Insecta; order Hemiptera; family Aphrophoridae; genus Philaenus; species Philaenus spumarius. The sequence goes on from JAGFPH010004665.1 coordinate 106,946, forward strand.
ATGGTCCCCAGAACACGTTTTGAGGTGTCAAAAAAATTCACATATATATATATATATATATATATATATATATATATGTGTTCGCACTCTAGCGGCCGCATTTTAAGTCCGATTTGGTCCAAATTTGGTACACTTGTTGGTTGTCTATGTGGCTCAGACGAGTTCGTTAGCCAATAAAATCCAACAACCGGAAGTACGTTTTTTGACCGGAAGTAACAATTTTTTGAGATTTTTACTACGAGAATGAAAATGTTTTAGAGCTTTTTCTAACAATATAAATGTAGGATGTTATTCTGCGCATTTTGTTTTTTTACGCGACCTTATAGCTCGTTTGGTTCCCCCAAAATCGACAAAAACGTAAAATACCATAAAAGTACCCAGTTCAAAGCCAAGTGATGCAAACTCGAGTGGCCACTAGGAGGAAACAAATTCTACTAATATATTGCGTACACACAGACAGCTGTTCAACGCCTTCGTGAGTAGACCTATTTCCCAAATTGTTGGTTGAAACCCTAAAACATAGGCATATAAACTTAATTTTGGAAATTTGCTCAACTCACGTCAGCGGTCCAGCTGCGTGGTCGATTTCTTCTTTCTGGAGTAGTGGCTATTTGTTTCACTGCCACAGGCAGCATCATCAGGCCATCTTACTTACAACACTAACACCACTATTCACATATCATAAACATCTCGGCTTGGCACAAATACATGCAGAAACGGCATTCATTAAATATTAAAATTGTTTTAGTTCCCTGTACTTTTGCTACATGTTACCTTTGTTGGGTTTTTTTTGGGAGACTGCCACTTCAAGTGTTCCTTATCTGAAATGTACTTTGTGCCTTATTCTGATGTTCAAATATCAAATCATAGGTGCAGTTAGAGGTGAAATTCAGCTTGTGATTTAAAATGTTGACCCGCAACACACAGAACCAACAATAATAGTCTACAGTGTTTATTAACCTTTTCAGTGGCACGCCCGCATATATACGTTTGTGCTACCTGGCATGCGTAGGAGCATTCCCGCATATATTTGTTTTCAAATTTACCGCTGAAAGAGCACAACCGTATTAGTTCTTTTTACTTTTAGAATACATATACTTGTGCTGCTATCTGTTGAGAATATGTAGAACCTTTTCTGAACCGATTAAGGCTCTTATTACCTTGAAGAAGACTCCCGAGTGTACAGTATGATTTCAATGCAAAAGGCCTGACTCAACAGCAAAATCGCAAACATCGTTGAAACATGCATTCGTAATACCGTGTTTCAGATTCTATTTATAAATTAATAATCTGGGAAACTACTTTAAGTTATAAAGAAGGCTTTATATTTTTTACGTGATACATGGAAATTATTGCTTAAAACTCCCAAAAAATGCGTTAAAAATTATCGATTTTTACTCATTTAAACTGTTGATTAAAAGGAGTTGCCGACTATTTCTTTCAATTATGAGGTATAAGACAAAAGCACAAAGCCTTTAAGAACAATTTAAGATGTTTCACAACTTTTTAGGTTGAAAAACGGCGTCCGAAACACGGTAATACGAAGTGCATAATTTTGCTGTTTTATGCAAGGTATAGAAGACCCTTAAGCTTTATACCAATACACAGGAATATTTTTATAGAGATGTGATCAAGTGTCTTCTGTTTGAGCGTTTAGTTGCAGCTGTCTCCTTCTCTTCTGTTTTGTCTTGGTAACACAATCAATTATCCGTGAGTCTTAGTTTTGACTGTTAGATTGAGTTTTTGGCTAAATAATTTGATTGTGTTTGTGTAAATAAGTGATTATTGTACTGCTAAAGAAGGTGTGAATACCATAAACAATAGGCCTAGTAATAATATTTCTTATCTTTATATGATTATAACCTAATAATTACATTGTGTGCTATATAACCGTTTTTGTTGTCTTGTACAGTGTTAGTCCAAATAACATTTTATATAATTTTGTTCAAATGTTTTGTAAAAACAACCATTTAGGACAAGTAAATAATCATTTTTGTAATAGCCTAAAAAACCCGCTCCACTAGGTGACCCTATGTTGTTCAAAACCTGCCACTGAAAAGGTTAAACCACCCCAAACCCAACCACGACAAATACTTAGATGGTGGCATATATAAACTTAATTGTAATCATTGTAAAAAACTCTAAATTGGCCAGACTAGTAGATCCTTTAAAACACGTTTTAAGGAGCATTTACCCAACAGCAAAAATATAAATTCAACTCACTCATCATATGCCGAACATCTAATAGAAACCGTCACAATTACACCAATATCCAGAACAATATGACCATACTACACAGATAAAGGAAAGGACACAAAATTAACATAATGGAGGAATTTGAAATTTATAAACACCAAAAGATTGATCCATTCAACATTTTTAATGACAAGCTAAATTTCACCTCCAACTGCATGTATGATTTTTGATATTTGAACACCAGAATAAGGCACAAATTACATTGCATTATTACATAGCCTAGTAAATTATAAATAATGAAACCAATAACAGTAGTTGTTTAATAATACTTTGATGTCTAGTTTTAGTATTTGTAAAATGAGTTTCACGCTTTGGAGACCTAATGAAAAATAATGCAATCAGATCTCATATTTCAACTTATTCTACGCTACAATAAAAACAAAAAGGTACAAAAATATACAAATTAATATCTCTTTTACTGGCATTTATTAATTCTTTTTGTATTTGCGATTTTGTAAACACATTTATAATTTATACAATTCTAGAGTTAGATGAACAAAATTAGGTGTATATTACTAAATTGTTTATGCAACATAATTAATTTGATTCCAATTATTGTTAATTTTCTTATATATGTTTGTATAGAATTAAAATTTACCATTCTAAATCGAACTCCTTATAAGAAAAATGTTGTTTTACTCCTATTAGAAAACATTTTTAATTTTAGAATGACGGAAGTTTTAGCATAAATTCTAAACTCGAAGAAACTCCGAATTTAATTACTGCGCCTATAAAGGTTTGCATATATAATGGTACAAAATACCATTACATAACCTCAGCATATTAAAACTCAAATTGTAAAATTTAAAAGGTACAAATTAAAGTATTTAGGCCTAGCCTCGAATGAAAGGTAAACAAACATAACAAACCTGTTCAGATGCCAATGTTAACATAACCTAATTTAGGCACATCTAAATCAAAAACGTATTAAACAACCACACCAATAACACACACTGGAGACTATTTATATCGCGGCCTTGGTTTGACAAGGTTCTAACTGACATTTTGGCCAAAATTTAGTTTTTCATATAATATTATTCTAACTATTCATATCTATAATATGCACTAGTTTTTGTTGCTCTATGTACAGTAACAGCTGATTTAGCAGTGTGCCAAGGTTCTAACTGCAAAAAAAGATTTCTACTTCAAAGTGCCAAGGTTCTAACTGCACAGCTGGTGTTTGTTGACCAGCTGAAAGTCATTGCTGTGTTTAGCCTGTGAGAGGTTATGTGTTGTGATTGTGGTAAATGCTTTATTTGACGTTACGAAAAGTGAATTATAGTAATTATTATTATATTTAAACTAAAAGTTAGCAATTAATACAAGACTATGGACGAGATCAGCTCAGAAGAAGATATTTTTGGAGAGGACTCTGAAGATGAGTTCATTCCTCCAACATCTGAGGATTCTGATGAAGGCTTTACATTTTTTCCAAGGTAACAATATATTATTATATTTTATTTCTCTAATATTGATTTATGTTAGTATCAATCTACATTAAAAGTAAGAAAGATATTGTAAACATAAGTAGTACGCATCATATCTGCTCATCGATAATCCACAAAAGTTAATAGGCCTAGGCCTGTGATATTCGTAAATATGATAAACATGTATTGAATAAATATGAAAGTTCAATAGTTCTACTTAAATGCTCACATTTTACAACAGTATCATCCTATTATAAACCACTAATCATAATAAGTCTGAAGGCCTACAAAAACGTAGAGAAAGAATATTAAATCTGTTACACTGTAACTCTAAGTAGGCCTACTTAACAATTCTATACATTTATTATATATTATATTATATTACATACAACCCTTTGTTTCAGACAAAAGAAACGAAAAAATCCCTCATATGCACGACCTGCTGCAAAGAGATTACATTTTAGTTCACCGACTACGTCTGTTGTAGTACCACAGGAAATTGTTTCTGACGACAATGCCTTGATTCCTGGTGAAGAGAGAGAGTTAATATTAAATGGACTGGAAGCAAATGGACCAATAGCGTAAGTTAAGGAAATATTGTATACATTATGTCTGTGTAATTGTTTAAGCCCATTATGATGTGGGCTGAATATATTAATAAATAGGCCTATTAATATATCAGCCCTATACACGAATACAAGAACTTTATTGCCATTGACCACATAACATAGGAATATAGGCACCGTCAATTTAACATTAAAAACATAAAATTATGGAAACAAAAATATTATACTATGTAGGCTATAGCCTAGCTATACTAGCCTAAGACCTAGGCCTATCTTAATTACATTACATTCTCTCTGAATTTTCTTTTTTCTTTTCCCTACAAAATTTATATAAACTTAATATCTACAGTGCAATTCCAATTAAGTTTTGAATCCAAGTGAATACTAAGCAGTTCAACGGATTGAGTTTCTAACGTAGGCTATACAATGTTACTGTGTGTGCGTTCCTACCCAGACAATATAATAATCTGTATCTGGTAATCGCATTGCAACCTTTATATTTAATTCTTTTTTTAGCGAATTTCCCATTGTTTCAGATTCCAAAATGATGATACGCCAAAGAAAAAAGCAAGGAAAGTTTTACCTAAACCAATGACATGGAAATGCAACATGCGAAAAAAAGCTCACCAGGCTGGTAAGGCCTACGTCAACAAAAGAGGTAAGCTAGTGGAAGAGAAAACTGTAAAAACAAGAAAGAATTGTGCCAACCAGTGTAAATTTAAGTGTACAGAAAAGATTTCAGAGCAAGAACGATCTGATATCCATGTGTCTTATTATTCGCTGCCAAGTTCCACAGAAAAAAGACACTTTATTATAAATACAACTAGTCGTATGCTAACTGCTAGACCAAAAAGGAAGAAGGAGGGAGATATAGAAGAAACTTATGATGACTTGGAAGATGAGGAAGCCGATCACGAACAAAACACCTGTGCTACTAAGGAATCTAGAAGAAAATTTTCTTTTAAGTATTTTTTCTACGTAAAAGGGGAGAAAATAACTGTATGTAAGTTTTTTTATTTGGGAACTCTTTCCATTTCACAGAAGCCGGTCTACACCGCCCATTTAAAAAAAAATATAGTAACAAATACGCCAACTGCAGATCAAAGAGGAAAAAATGAACAAAGCAGGAGAGTGCCTTCAGGAGATACCAATGCTGTGCGGGAACACATACAATCTTTTCCTGTTGTAGAATCCCACTACTGTAGGGCTACCACATCAAGAAGTTATTTGGGGTCACACTTAACTATAGGGAAAATGTATGAACTGTATAAAGATAAATGTAACAATGAAAACATAGTTCCTGTTAAAAAGTCGATGTATTACCATATATTTGTAACTGAATTTAATTTAGGTTTTCATTCACCGAAAAGTGACAGGTGTGACCTGTGTGAGAAGCATAAAGTTGCTGAAAAAACACAAACAATGACAATGGATTTGCAACAAGAATATGAAAGACACACAACATTAAAAAGTCAAATGCGAGAAGTAAGGAAAGAGGAAAAGGTGATGAAAGACAAACAGGTATTACTATTTGACCTGGAAAATGTCATTCTCACTCCCCACGCCGACATAAGTTCCTTTTTTTACCTAAGGAAACTAAATGTGTATAACTTGACAGCGTACTATTCGGTTACTAAAAAGACTTATTGTGCTATATGGAGCGAGAATTTGTCTGGGCGTGCTGGAAATGACATCGCTAGTGCGTTTAAAAAAATATTGGATGTTTTAGTTGAAGAGAACAACATTACTGACTTGGTCACGTGGTCCGACTCTTGTGTGCCCCAGAACCGCAACTCCATGATCTCAAATGCAGTTCTACATTTCCTCGAAGAAAATCCTGATGTTTCGTCAGTGACAATGAAATATTCATTGCCTGGGCACTCATGTGTACAAGAGGTCGATTGTGCCCATAGTGCTATAGAGAAGGTCATGAGAAAAACTGATTTCTACTCCCCCATAGGGCTTGTGAGGCTCTTAAAGCAAGTCAGTACAAAAAATCCTTTCAAGGTTATTCAAATGCAACCCAGTGATTTCCGAGATTACCAGAGTACTTCCAAACTGTTTAATTATAAGGCCATACCCTACACACAAGTTGCTTGTTTACGGTTCACGAGAACCCTCCATGTTGTTAATTTCAGAACATCCCATGACAAACACGAACCTGAGAATTCCGTCAGTATCAGGTACATTGAGACCCCTCCTAGAGATGCAAAGAAGACCAAGCAAAGAGAAACCCAAAAGAAGTCCAAGAAAAGAGAAACCCAAAACAAAGAATACTCGAATGTTTTTCAAGTTAAACCAAAAATCCAAAAGTGTTCAAAACCAATCACTGAACAGAAGAAGAAGGATATACAAGCAGCATTTCCGTTCATGCCCTTACAAGACAGGGACTTTTACAAAGCTATTTTAAAACTAGATTAAAGTGATTATTTTGACACATTAAAATGAATAAATCGTGTTTTTACAACACAATAACGATTTTAAAACTTAAATTTTTTTTGTTTACTAAGCTTGTGACTTAAAACAATGTTTCACTTAGAACATTTTCTTCTTGTATAATAGTAAACTAATAAATGTGTTGGTTTGACATAGTTCTATGTGCTGTTACAACCTTGTCTCTTTCCCAAAAACGCTAAGCTAGTGTGACAAGGTTCTAACTGCATTTCACATAGTTGAATAAAACCATAACAAAATAAATTTGAATTAATTCAAACCATTAAACATATAGTCCAATAACATGACAATTAAAGTCTAAAGAGTAATTTTATATATTATTAATATGAACAAAGTTCTATCATAACAAAACTTTAAACGCGTTTTTCTCAAAACTAGTGATGGTGCAGTTAGAACCTTGTCAAACCAAGGCAGCGATATGTATATTTAATATTTATTCAAAAAAAATAAACAAACACTACAC
>JAGFPH010004666.1:9903-23571 GCA_018207615.1 Philaenus spumarius
TGCTACAAGAAAACATGTACCAATCTTACAAAAGAATAATTAAGGGAACGGAAACAATACTGGGCCACATAGATTGGTACTGTTCAAAACTTACCTTAAAATTTTTTAATATCACCAAAAGTAGGAATATTTCAGCTTATCTCTTACAATGCACAGGATACCTAGAGGTTAGCTCAATAAACTATAGAAATAGGTATAATTTTAGGTTTATTAACCAAGTTAAGTAAAAAGTTTATATGCCCTTAATACAAAAAAATTATTAACATGCCCTTAATACAAAAAAGATTGAGATTTTTTTAAAAAGAAAACATATATATTTTATTAAATTGAATTTAAAAACCCTCCCCAAAAATAAAAATCAAAAACCCTCCCTTTTAATAATAATTACAGAATTTATACAGATAAGATTTACAAGTTACAAAGTTTTAACATGAAATACCATGGATTTGTTTTAAGAATAAATATATATATATGTCGTTGGCCAACTCTAAAAGGTAATTATATAATTAAATAAATAGACAAGATTAATTATGAGACGTCTCTCTATATATATATAAAAAAAGGTGTAAAATTTCTAATGTGTAGCCCTTAGGGCTAAGGTCCGAAATGTGCTAGCTTGCTCCTCCCAAATTATTAAATACTAACATATCCTAAATAGTACACATATACAAAAATTACTTTCAAGATACAGCCTATTTAACACTTAACATAAAAGGAAAAGAACAACTGCAGATAGTTCTCATTTTAAATTAAGTTCTGTCTCTAATTAAAACACTGTAGAAATATTTTGTTTATATTTTTAATGTTCAGTTGGAAAGTAGGCCTTTTCTAAGCGTAGTTGTTGCAGGTTATGCCATTGTACTAAAACATTCCCTGGAGTTGGACCAGTATAACTGTATAACACAAATAACAATTTCCTTTTTAGAAAACTTGCAGTTATTTAAATAAGCATAATATGATAGTTCTTTGAGTTGGCTGTTTTATTGAAATTTGTAGCACAAGATGGCAAATTGCTACTTAGATTGTGATGGTTAATATAACATGTGTAATGTTGCATAACACTGTCTGTACATGTTAGGTAAGCCACATGGTAACATAAAAGAAATGTTAACGTTTAGTTACATATCAGCAATATTTTGCTTATAGCTTATTAAAAGTTTTCAATATCTGTTACACTGTAGAAATACTACACAGTTATAGTTAATTAATGCATAACACTTTAGGCTTGTTTGTGGAAATATGTTTAGGCTTTAACAATAACCAAAATGATATCGGCTTTATAGTTTTTGTAGGCTGTAAGATTTACATTTAAAATTTAGGCTGTAGTAAAAAGAAATACATAGGTTTCTCTAATAAGTTGAACAAAATGAGTTAGGAAATTGTACATGAACCAAAAGTGGAAATAACCTAATTAAGTTTTACAAGTAATATTTTATAATTATTAAGGTAAAGCTAAAATATTCTACCTGGTATCCGGAAAACAAAAGGTTTAGAAGTAATTCATGTTGTTCAGCGACACACCGCGTTATCGCGATCAAATTATTAAGAAATATGACATAACTACCACTTGGCAGCGTCTTCAAGTTTCGTTCGTAACGGTCTAATGGCCGACCATCTAGTAACCCTCATGACAAAGCGAATTTTAACTCAATAGATAAGGAACAGCTGATGGTTGTCGGTTACAACGACCTGTGTTAAGTTATGCACGATAATAAGTAATACCGTACAGAGTCGACATCTGGCGGAGAAAAGGATCACTATTTGGGGACTGTCGGTAAGGACAAATGATAGAAGTTGTAAGTTGTTGATGGGACGTTACAAGTTCTTTATATTCAAGATTTCTAAAAAGAAATGCAAAACAGATTGGTGATTTTTTACCGATAATGTAGGTTATTTCTACTGAAGTAGTAGCTAGTTTTTTTTGCTGTAAGTATATAAAATAATACTACAGTAGAGTCCCCCTATTTCGAACTAATTGGGAGCGAACACTGTTCGGTTTAGCGCGAATTCGGAATAGGCGGATTTTATGAATATAATCAACAAATTGACTTGTTAAGGCGTAAATTAAGTTCGGGGACATCTGCTAGTATCAGTTCTATGCAGCGTTGGTCGGCTCGGAGGAAAGCGAGGTGGAGTTGAACGCTTAAACTGAACTCATGTCACACGTATACGCGGCAAATGCTCTTGACCTCGCCTTAGTGTAGGTTTACACCATCGGTTTTTTTCCTTCCGTTGCTTTACGATTCCATTTTCTTCTAAAAACGGAAGGGAAGGGATAGGTTGTTCGTACTGTCCGTTTTGTCATCCCGCAGTCTAGTGATGTGGGTCGGGTAAATACCCAGTGGGTAGGTAAATATAAATTGGGTATTTACCCGGGTATTTACCCGAGGCCCGGGTAAATACCCAAAAACTGGGTATTTATAAATTTTATCAAAGCTAGAGAAGATTGAGATTTTTTTTTGCAATTTTATTACCCTCTAAGGATAGTAAAATGATGATAAAATGTGTTAAACCAAATTTCATATGGTCCCTAATAGCATTTGACTTCTGGGTATAATCGGCATAAATACCCAGGTCCTGGGTATTTATAATTTTTATTAAAGTTAAATAAAATTGAGATTTTTTTTACAATTATTACCCTGTAGGGATAGTAAAATGATAATAAAATGTGTCAAACAAAATTTCATATAGGCCTAGTCCCTACTATCATTTTTCTTCTGAGCATAATCAGCATAAATACCCAAGACCTCAGTATTAGGATTTTTTTAAATATTTTTGTGATAGATGAATTTAATTTTATTGAAAGTGAAACAAAAGAATTTGTAAAAGTAATAATTAGTATTTAGAAAGAGAGAAAAATTTAACCTAGAATGTGTATACAACTTAAGAAAATAATAAACACTAAATCTGTAGGATAGGATGTTAAGATTCAATAGTAGTTCTGATGTAGTTCTGTCTTGATTTTATTTCATAGGGAATTTTCAGTTTTTAGCATACCCAGGTGGTATCACTGGCTAGTTTTATTGCACCCCAAACCCCTTCTCCCCTACCCACCCCCAAATCTTTTGTTGTGTGTTGTGAGCCACAGTCCAACTTTCACCACAGTTTGAAACAGGTGCTTGTTGTCAACACTCTTTTGTTATGAGTTAGAAGCCAGTTATGTGAGAGTGAGATTTGTATTGTGTTGTGACTATTGTGATTTGACATGGCCATTTATTAGTTAAGTGTTTGATCAAAGATAAGATTTGTAATTTATTTTTTAAGTATTCATTTAAAGAGAAAATGGGTAAGAAAAAAGGACCTGCTTGGGATTTTTTTAAAGAGAAAGACAAAGGTGTTGTTTGTAAATATTGTTCAAAAGAGTACAAGCAGTCTAATGTCAATAAAATGACAAAGCACATTAGGAAATGTTTTAAGTGTCCTCAAGACTTAAAGAAATATTTGGATAGCCAAGCTAGCAACATTCAAGTCAAAGAGAAAGAGGGCATGAGAAAACCAGGCGCAGGACTGAACGAGTTATCAGTTGATCTGTCCTTTGTTCCACCTGAGGCATGTTCTAGTCCTAGTTCATTTGGGAGTAAAAGACCAGAAAGTGCCATGTCCTCTAAGTCTGACATGTCCATATCTGGAGCTTCTTCAACATCACATGAATCAGAAGTTTCGTTCCTTCAGCCACATTCGAGATCAAGCACTGTGGGAAGGGGAGGAAGCTTACTTTCTTTCGTTGACACTATGGACACGCAATTAAATGTAAGTTACAAAGTTAGCTTTATTATTAGATTAAGTTGTTAGATTTGTATTGTCTATTGTTTTTGATAATAATTATTTTTAACTGGTTGACTGCTATGTTAAAATTTGGTATGGTGATTATGAGTCATTTGATAAAGTTCATGAAAAAATGTCAAGCATAATTGGTGTTTTATCCTTTTTAAAAAGCACAAATTAATAACTAGGCCTAGATAAAATCCTACTAAAGGCCTTGGCCTTCCTCATTTTAATATGTTGTCAAGATAGATGGAGTTGAAAATCATGCCAAAGAAATTATTTTTATGTTGATAATATAAACCAAATATATAAACAAATATTGACAACATACTGACAGTAATAAAAATAATTGTTAAGAGGCGGCAGGACTCAGTTGCCGCGCTGACATTCACTGCTCCGCGAATTAACATGGGGCCGGAACACTTTTTAATTCACTATAATTAAGAAACCAATAATTTTTCCAAATAAATTCAGTAACTCTAAAAAATAGCACGTTAGGTATGTATTACGCTGCAAGGTGTAGAAAAACATGTTTGTTTATATTTTATTTTCAAGAAATTAAAATCAACGTTTCCCATAAAAATTTTACAAAATTAACTTTTTTGCAAAAAAATCAAAATTTGTATAAAAATTTGTAATATGCACTCTTATTAGGGGTATTCATGCAACCTGTTGTAAATGCGTAATGTGCTATCATGGTAAATTGCTATTTGAATTTTGAGTGAATGACCCCCTGTGCCAATGCGGTAAAGTGTTATTTGCTAAAGTAAGGTTATCCTTCTTCAGGCTATTTTTTTTCAGCCGAGGGTCGAATAGTAAATTTGCGCCGAAACTGTAATACCCTAAGCATTTTATAATTTGTGAATTTTATTTTAGATAAAATTAGGCCTCATTTTCTGCATGTTTTGGAAACATATTTTGCGTTTTCGTGTTCTAGGCTAAATTACTAAAATTTAGAATACGCCTTCTTACCATATTATTTAGATTTCAAAAGAGATTTTTCCCCTACTTATTAAATAATGTATAATATATTACATTTTTGTATATTTATAACAAGATTAGGCCTCTTTTTGCAAACATATTTGTGCAAACAAAATCAAATAGTCTACACAGAAATGTTCTCTGTAGGTAGGCTACTTTTCTGAACACGAAAATGTATGTCAAACTTCGTCGGATTTTTGGAAATTAAAGTTAGGAGATGTTTATTTTCCTTGCTCCTTCCTTTCCCCGATTCCTTTCGAATTCTTTTCTTGGATTCGAAATTATTATTATTTTCCATTGCAAAGAAACAGGTATAACAAATAACCTGTTGTTGATTCAAGCTGAAAACCTCAAATTACCTTCCCCAAGAGTTTTACGACATTACGACTGGTTTACAGGACCCCTGATTAGATTCTTATTTGTCGTTTAAATAATTTTAAAATTAATTAAACAGACAGAAATAAAAAGTTGACATAACCAACAGCCAAAGTACAAAAACCTGCTTTAAAATATGTTTCAGCTGGATTATGGATGAGAAGTCTATTTGTATTACTTGTCTATGGCTAGACCTAAAGAATAAACATATTATATAGTCACATCCACAGCACATAACTAATGAGTTTTGTTTTGTTTCAGGAATCCCTCAACCAGAGTCTGGCGAAGGCCATATTTGTAAGCGGTGCACCTTTATCAATGACAGAACACCCCCTATGGATAGATTTTTTTCGAAAACTGCGCCCGTCTTACACCCCTCCATCAAGGTATCGTATTGCCTCAACATATCTAGATTCCCAGTATGTGGAAATGCAAAATGACATAACATCTCAACTCAAAGATTCAAAAACCCTGCATTTGCAATGTGACGGCTGGAGTAACATTCGAAATGAATCAATTATCAACATTGTCATTTCTAAACCAGAACCGTTATTTGTGGAATTTATTTCTACTAAAGAAAACAGACACAACGCCCAATACTTGGCTGAATTGATTATCAAAACCATTGAAAAGTACGGCTCTGAAAAATTTTTTGTTGTAATTGGAGACAATGCATCGAACATGCAAAGCGCCTTAAGAATCGTTAAAGAGAAGTTTCCTCATATAATTCAATTAGGCTGTCTTGCTCACCTTCTACACCTTTTGTGTAAAGACATTTTAGGTTGTGCTACAGTGAAGACCTTCATGACAACTGCTGTTGATTTAGTCAAAACTGTGAAAAATAGCCACCTTTTAAAGGCTATTTTTGATCGACTGCAGTCAGAGAAGAAATTCAAAGATAGGATCTCTTTGAAATTGCCTGGTCAAACAAGATGGGGGAGCCATTTGTTTTGCCTAGAAAGTCTGCATGCTAATAAGTCTGTTTTACAGAAACTGGCCGTAAGTGAAGAGGCTGACATCTCTACTGACCTAAAGAGACGCATTTTGGATGATGCTGTATTTTGGGTACGAGTTGAAAAATTGATAAACATATTGAGTCCCATCATAGATCTGATAACAAGCTTCGAGAGCAACAACGAAATGATCCACAAGGTTTATGTAAAGTTTAAAGAACTGCAAGAGACGTTGACCAGTGAAATTCCTCTTTCACCACTTCAAAAAGCAGAGGAGAACAAGATTTTAAAAAAACTTTCAAAGAGGATGGAACGTTGTATAAGCAAGATTCATCTTGCAGGAGACCTACTAAATCCTAGTAGTATTGGCTGCCATCTAAAACCAGAGGAACTTCTTGATGCCATTGGTTTCATCTGTGAAACAGGTCAGTCAATGGGCTTTAAGATTAATGAGATTAAAAAAGATTTAGCTGATTATCGGGACAAAGAAGGGTTATGGAATAGGACTTTTATCTGGGAAGGTGTTACAGAAAAAAGTGAGAATGAGGAACAAATTGCACCCCTATTGTGGTGGAGGCAGTTAAGAGGCACCTGTGTGTTGGCTGATATTGCCATAAAAATCCTCGGTGCCCCCATAACATCTGCAGCTACTGAGAGAACCTTTAGCACTTTCTCTTGGATCCACAGCCAGAGAAGGAATCGTTTGACCACCGCAAGAGCTTCAAAAATAACTTACATCTCTCACAACTGGCATCTTTTAAACCAACAAAAAAACCCCAAACCAAAGAAAACCAAAATGAAATCATCAACTCCCAGAGCAGGCACCAGTCATCAAGAAGTTGAAGACGAGGAAGTCGACAGACCACGGCCCCTTGATGAACTCTCATCCGAAAGCTTGTCGGAATCTGAAGATGAAGCCTTGAATTTGGACTTGAGCAGCAGTGAATCTGATTAAAGATCAAAAGTTTGGATCTAAAGAGTATTTAGCCTACAGTCCATCGTTTTTCTTTTATAATAGGCTTCTCATTTTTACAATGACAAAAACATGTTCTTTTTAGCAATTTATATTTTTAATATAGATTTGTAAAACATTTATGACTTTTTATAGCTTTTCAAGTATTTAAGTACAAACTCCAATTTGAAAATCTTTGTAAATTGTTTTCACTTTAAATGTTTGTTGTTTGTTTTTATGATTCAGTACAACTTCAAGTATGAATATGCATAATATTTTTGTAAAATTTCTCTTACTTAGCAATTTTCTTCTTTGTAGTTTTTCAGCAAAGTGGTTGTAACTTTAACACGTTTTTGTTTGTTTTTCCAACTTTGTTTATAAATATAATAAAAGTTAAAGTGTTAACTTAAAAATATTGAATTTAATAACATTATAAACAGTTTTGAATTGTTATGGAGTATTCTAAAATGTTACACACAATAATAGCAATAAAACTATTCATGGAAGTTCAACTGTTTTTATTACATAATTGTCATAAATACCCAACAATTCCTAAATATTCACAAATTGATAAAAACTGAAATAGCCATGGACCATAGCCTTTCTTTAGATTACTATTTTATTAGTAAGGTAATTTAACTGATCTTATTCAATTTTAGACACGAAAAACCCTTGTTTATTTACAAACTTTGAGTAATAAAAATAAAAAAATTGCTAAATCATTAAATAAAAGGTATCTAAGTTGTTATAGACTATCCTAATTTATCATATAATGATAATAACAACATATTAAGGGGTAAATGTAAATTAATCTCGATCGATTTCATAAATACCCAAAATACCCGGGTATTTATGGATTTTGGGTATTTACCCGGGTAAATACCCAGGGTATTTACCCCGAGTTTTAAATACCCGGGTATTTTACATCACTACCGCAGTCTGTCCTTTAGTACCGCATCGTCTTGAAAAAAGATCGGGAAAAAAATAAAATTCCTTATAACGAAAACGGATGAACGCAACTGGCTGGTGGCAACAACACTACTAGTGCCTAGCTGTTGTATCTAATCCTTCCTTCATTCTGTCGGACCCGGTATCCGTTTCAACGGCTGCTTGTTGTGGTAGCTTCCTTCCCGCAAAACGGATGGAAAACGTGAAGGAAACAAACCAGCTTTCATTCCAATTTGGTTTCAGGCATTTTCATCAAGCTTAGGCTCTATGTACATCTCTATTTAACTTATTTGTACAACAATAAATGTAGGTTTTTTCACGAACGTCTTTTTAATTTCTCCTGTTTTTATGTAAAAAACTTTCTTTTTAACTCTGTTTGGAATAGGCGGATTTTCGGAATAGCGGGACTCTACTTGTATTAACAAATAATATATGTCGGCAATAAAAAATAAAAACATTACTGGAATATTAAAATTAAATCATAACAGTCTAATGCAATTGTTTTATTAAAGCCTTTTTATAATATTCTAAAGGTAAATTCCATAATAACTCTAATTGATCCGATCCAGCCTTAGAATTCTGTTCCGCCTATCACTAATTACAATATAAGCTTTGTTTGCAAATTGTGTATTAAAATAGTAATAAATCTAAAAACTTGATCAATAAATTGAGAATAATATAAAAGACTATATATATAAACTTCATTTAATAATAAAAATGAATTATTTCAGAAATGTTGGTGGAAATATTCGTGATGGTATATCAGGATTTTCAGGGTAAGTTTAGATTTGAATGTTAAATTAAATATTTTGTTGATGACTATATTGTATAGTGCACAAATTTTAAGATTTTAGTAACCTCTAGAAAACATTTTAACAAAATATCAAGCTCACTTGTTTGAAAAATAAATATAATTTGTCACTGTTACAGTACAAACGTTCCTTCGTAACTAACTCTTTGTTTGTAAAAAGAATAATATTAGATAAAATGATCACGAAAGGGAAAATATTAAATGTATTCTTACAAGAAACAACCTTTATGTGAAGAACAAAATCAAGTGTGCGTTCTAAAGTATGTGGCCGGGTTACAAAAGAATATAATTGGTAATGTAAAACTTTTGAAATTTTCTTAATACGAGAGTGAGTTAAATATGAACGATTTTTGGTCCTCGACACCCCAAACAATCCCAAGCACGCTGCCAGAGTAGGACTTTGATAATTAATGAGTTATGTACGGTCAATTAGCAAGTTTTATGGTGGACGAGAATAGGAAGAAAATTACAACTTGTGATCGAAAGTCACAGATGACAACATGCGGGCAGTTCTTGACCTTATTAAGTGAGCATCGGTTGATGGTTGTTGCAATCGTAACACTTCATCTTGCCTTCAGAAAAGTCTGAGCCCCATGACTCAAAGTTATTGACTGAAAATCAAAAAGTGGTCAGTTTGCAAATCTTAAGCACCCCGCCTCAGCCCAGATTTGTTTCCGTAAGATTATTTTTGATTTGTGTCCTGAGAAGAAGCACTGGAAGGGGAACGATGTATAATAAAATAGGGGATTTCATGCACAATTGCTTGATGACTTAACCTCAAAGTTCCTTTCAGAAAGGAATCCACAAGCTTAAAAATGTTGTTCACAAAATTTTGTAAAATTTGATCACAAGGAGGGGTGATCACCTTGTTTAGTAGTGGAATAAACTTTCATTAACTACATGGTTTTCCCCAAGCATTTGCCAACTATTTTTTTTTCAGTTTTTCGGAAACCCTGTCCTCTGAATTCAATGACTCAGTATTCCATCAATACTGTTTTTCCAACAATTAATTATGATGTGTTTGAAGTTTATGAAATTATTAGAAGTGACGTATTTAAAGGTGTTTAAATGTTCTTGCTGTCCTCATTATGTTCTATAGGGATATAAATCAATGTTAGTTACACTATTATGTTTAAATTTAATCTTCCAATTAGACCAAATAAATTTCCTACGAAATTGAAGGAAGCAGAAATCAATTATGTGTTACGGGTAGTAACACTGCCCGTCCTCTGGCCTACATGACTTGATTATCGTGCCAGTGGCATGTGAGCCTTCATTTGTTTCAGACCTACAGTTTGTTGTGATATTTACTTCACACCGTTAGCAATGTCGTCCAAATATAAACGCGTAGTGTGTAGAGTTTCTGATAAACTTAAAAAAAGTGCTAGTGGATCAAGCTAAGCTTGGGAATATGGAGTTCGAAACACAACAGTAACGGACATTAAAAATAACAGTGGTGCTGTCACAAATTTTGCATGTGTACTTTACAGGAATACAATTAAAATGACTGAAAACCAGTATTTTATTTAGACACTGCAGTATACACATGGTTTATGCCGGTACGTTGTTGATAAAGGACCATCCAACAAGGAAGCTTTTTACTGTCTGAAACCGCAATAAAATTGTTAGAACAACAAGGAGAATGCAATGCTTTTCAACTGCTGTCTTTAAAACGTTTACGGGATTTAGATGAGAGAAAAAATGTTGCAGGACCAAAACAAAAACATTTTAAATTTCTTTTCTAATATGTAAACATTGAATTATGTTTGCATTTTAACAATTCTGTTACTGCATGTATTAAGTAAAAATGAATTCTGAAAGCATTTTACACAGTTATGTAATGTGTTTTAAAATACAGTAAAACCTCGATAAATTGGAACTCACTAAAAGTGGCAGTTTAGTTTTTGTAGTTATCGAGTGATTTAGGCCCGGTCTATACTGTCTGTCGGCTCTGCATCCGTCAAAAACAGAGTGTAAAAATCTACTGCTCAATAAACTTGTCCGAAACAAACATTTCAATCAACATTTCTCCTAAAAATCGAACCGATTCAAAACAATGTGCTCTCGTCGTCCTTTAAAAACGTTCCCGGTTAAAGGGACCGTTTAACACTTTTATTGCTGACGGTATTTTGTTGAACGTATTCCACTTAATGAAGATTATTTGACCAAATTGAAGTCTTTGGAAAAAGATACATTGAATTTCTTGTAAATAGTTGTTCGATTTAAAACCGCTTTGCACGGTTTGGAAGTGAAAGGGGTTCGAAGAATTTGTGACAGGCTGGAGTAAAAATAGCAAAGCCCCACCACGTACTGACTAACGGAAACCAATAACAAAGGAGAATGGAGCCGTCTACTTGAGGCTTATTTGCAATTTGCAAACAATAAAATTTAACTCAAAGTGCAATATGTTTTACAATGGAATGTTAAAAAGCTGTTGCAATTTCATAAATACTTTATTTTATACAAAAAAACTTACCTAAATTACTGTTAAAAATCGCTAACGCAACCACTGTGTATTGTGTAAGGAGATGTATTGTGTAAGACAGGGTGTCTACCAACCGGGAAAACCGGGGAAACCGGGAAATAGCCGGGAATATGAATTAGCCTTGAAAATTCCGGGAGAAAGCCGTGATTTTGATGTGTAACCGGGAATTTCATTCCTTCACTTGAGTTATTTTCGTTTTGTAAACGCGATCGCGGGAGTTCGGCATGAGCAAGCACCGATTCCCTAAAATCGATTCCATTGATTCTTAGTGCGGTAATCGGTATCGAAAATCGATTGCAAAAGTCGATTCCAATTACAGTACCTCGATTCCAAACACAAACAAAACATTCGATGTGTACTGAATTATTAAACCATATAAATTTACGTGCATAATCTATTTTAAACATTGAAACATTTAAATTAGGGATGGGCCGATTCACGATACCACCGATACTTTGTATTTGATATCGGTAACAAGAATCTATAGCCGAAACTCGATACTGATTTCGAGAGATAATCAGTTCAGTTCATATCATTGTCAGACTAACCAGCTCTCCGTATTTTGAATGTAATCTCCAGTATTTGCAATCACATTCTCTGTATTTAAACTTAATCCCAATTAATCATTTAACAATAAAATATCAGTGGGAAAAAATGTAAAACTCTCTTACTTTAATGTACTTAGATATTTTCCCTAGTAAAATGTTTAGGCAATTGTTTCGTTTGTAAACGCATCCATGCGTATGCTTGGTTTTTTGTACACAGAAAGGTAAAGTAGGCTCAAGGTCAACCACTTATGGATTCTTTTCTTATCGTGTCTATTTATAGAATTAGGGTGAATACTGTGAAGAAAAGTTACAAATCTTATAGATCTGTAACAAAAGAATAATAATTCTATTTGTTTTTAGTTCGGGTAAAATATTTTGGACATTTTCGGGATTTACGTTACCCGGTATTTATGTTTTTTGTAGGAATCCCGACGAAGTGCCTTTGTTTTACTTGTTATTCGTTCCCGCAAATAGCGATATTTAATTCCACCTTTTCCGATTTTACAAGTGTCATCTAAATAACCTTTTCGCGGACCTTAGCCATTGTAATTTAAAGTAAGTTTTAACGCCGGTATTTTATGGAAACAAGAACTAATTATTGCTCTCAGAAGTAGGGGTTTTCGCGAATGTACACTGTTGTGTATGTTGTGTATTTCGTTTTATAAAATTAGCGCTAATAAAATTCGGACGTCGTATTCTTTTGCGGACATTTGCCATTCTATTTTAAATAATATTTCAACAATGGTAGTTCATACAATTTTCATAAATTGTATTCAGGCATCGATTTTTTCGTGGACATACGCTGTTGTATATTAAATTGCGTTTTAATGCTGACGTTTTAAAAAATTAGCATTAATAATATTCGGACGTCGTTTTCTTTTGCGGACATTTTGTCATTGTATTTTAAATAATATTTCAAAAATGGTAGTTCATACAATTTTCACAAATTGTATTCGGGCTTCGATTTTTCGCGGACATACGCTGTTGTATACAAATTGCGTTTTAATGCCCACGTTTTATAAAATTAGCGCTAATAATATTCGGACTTCGTATTCTTTGCCGATATTTTTTGTCATTGTATTTTAAATAATATTTCAATAATGGTAGTTCATACAATTTTCACAAATTGTATTCGGGCATCGATTTTTCGCGGACATACGCTGTTGCATACAAATTGCGTTTTAATGCCGACGTTTGATAAAATTAGCGCTAATAATATTCGGACGTCGTATTCTTTTGCGGACATTTTGTCACTATATTTTAAATGATATTTCGACAATGGTAGTTCATACAATTTTCACAAATTGTATTCGGGCATTGATTTTTCGCGGACATACGCTGTTGTATATTAAATTGCGTTTTAATGCCGACGTTTTATAAAATTAGCGCTAATAATATTCGGACGTCGTATTTTTTGCGGACATCTTGTCACTATATTTTAAATGATATTTCGACAATGGTAGTTCATACAATTTTCACAAATTGTATTCGGGCGTTGATTTTTCGTGGACATACGCTGTTGTATATTAAATTGCGTTTTAATGCCGACGTTTTATAAAATTAGCGCTAATAATATTCGGACGTCGTATTCTTTTGCGGACATTTTGTCACTATATTAAATAATATTTCAACAATTTTCACAAATTGTATTCGGGCATCGATTTTTCGTGGACATACGCTGTTCTATATTAAATTGCGTTTTAATACTGACGTTTTAAAAAATTAGCGTTAATAATATTCGGACGTCGTATTCTTTTGGGGACATTTTGTCACTATATTTTAAATGATATTTCGACAATTCAATAGTTCATACAATTTTCACAAATTGTATTCGGGCATTGATTTTTCGC
>JAGFPH010004666.1:23581-44638 GCA_018207615.1 Philaenus spumarius
ATTTTCACAAATTGTATTCGGGCATTGATTTTTCGCGGACATACGCTGTTGTCATATACTAAACAGCTTTATTTTTATCCAATTATAAAAATAATCGTATGCAGCCTAGATATTTTTCGCTTACACAAATAGTGTTTAGCAAACAAATTGTATATTTTTACTAAATATGTGTTAAGGTTGGTGAATTACTCTTTATTTGTGTTATTTTATTATATTTGATGCTTTTATTTTGATTTTTACAAAGGCTTGGTAATTTAGTAAAATATTTTATTACAAGTTGTGTTTTCATATTTATTCCACAATTCCCATACTTTATTAAAATTTTGTAGCTTGTTTCAGAAATTTTATATTTTTTATTGAAATTTAATCACCAATGCACTTTATATTGTTATTTGTTTAACTTTTATTATTGTAAAAATAATAATATAAAGTTTATTGGTGATTTAATTTCAACAGTTATATGAATTAGGATACAATCACCATTCTGGTGATGGGTTAAAAGATTTTTGATAAATTTCAGTTCTCTAATAGTAACCCCTAATCTATTTAACAACCCTCAAGTAATGAAGGTCAGTACAAACTTGTTTAGGAAAACAAAAAAAGTTAGAATTATCAATCTGAAATAAAATGCACAGTGCAAGAGTTTTCAAGAAGTATACATAGGTATGTCTTATAAAATTGTTCACTTATCTTAAAAATAATATATTTTAATAGAAATATGTGAATTCAAACCTTATGATCTTTGTCTTTTCTAATTTTCATGAAACAAGTTTTGGTTGATGAAATTGTTATTTTGTTGAAATTTGATGAAATGAGAGTATTTATTTTACTTACTCTCAGTTGACCACTTTAATATTTAATATATTAATATTTAATATTAGTTGAGCACCAAATGGCGTGTAATATGCATATAAGGATAACCAGGAAAATCATTGAGAAACCTGGAAAAAACCTGGAAATAACCAGGAATTTCAAAAATCACTTTTGGTAGACACCCTGGTAAGAAGATGTATTTATGTGCGCACGCATGTATTTATGAAGA
Organism: Philaenus spumarius; assembly: GCA_018207615.1. Classification (NCBI taxonomy): domain Eukaryota; kingdom Metazoa; phylum Arthropoda; class Insecta; order Hemiptera; family Aphrophoridae; genus Philaenus; species Philaenus spumarius. The sequence continues at coordinate 24,624 of JAGFPH010004666.1, forward strand.
TGGAGGACACTTTGAAAACCTGCTTTAAGTCATAATTAATTAAGTCATCTTGACTGCCTTTTTGTGTCCCAAAACATTTTGTTGCTATAATACAAAGAAGTTTCTTACAGTACTATGTACACTTTACGATGTAGGAGAAGAAATCTGTAAAAATAGTAGTTAGTTGTCATGTAAGGTACTTTAAACAGAATAGCTTTTAACTTAAAACGAAAAAATAATTAATTTAAATTAAATAATTATGACTTAAAGCAGGTTTTCAAAGTGTCCTCTATCTTCATAAATACAAGCGTACGCACTTAAATACATCTTCTTACACAATACACAGTGGTTGCGTTAGCGATTTTTTAACAGTAATTTAAGTAGGTTTTTTGTATAAAATAAAGTATTTATGAAATTGCAACAGCTTTTTAACATTTCATTGTAAAACATATTGCACTTTGAGTTAAATTTTATTGTTTGCAAATTGAAAATAAGCCTCTTTAATAATTAATTATTGAAATAAGAGTTTCTGAAACTTTCAGCGCTCCTAGCGGCTAAACGGTTTAGTTTATCAAAAAAACACCAAGAATAAAAACGTCTTAAAATTGGATGTAAAATCCAAATCCGTCATAAAAAATTGGGGTTTAAATAAGAAATTTGAAAGTTGGCCACCATATTGGAAAATGGCGGCATATTTTTCAAATTTCAAATTCATATTTTTAATGGCCACTAAAAAGTAGGTGAAGTCCCCCATTTAAAGTTTCCTGTAAATCTTGTCGTTTCGGATTTACCAATGGTGGCACACTTAAAATAGTCACTCTGTATAGGAAATGTTAGAATAACCTACAGTTGTACTACATCATAATATAATTTATTATAATATTTTGAAAGATTATATGGTCAAATTATGTTTTAGATCTGTGATGTCAAAGCCCAGAGAATTTGCTCATCTCATTAGGAATAAATTTGGAAGTGCTGACAACATCAATTCAATGTCTAGTAAGTTATATCACTTTCTTTATATATTTTTTTTTACTAGAGTACTGTTAGGGTTGAAATAAACGGGTTCTTTCTTCTGGTCTTTATAAATATCTTCATATAGGCGAGGTTGGGTTGTATTACCATGAACAACTAATATATAAACTATAACAAAATATATAAAAAATAACACAATCGTTGTTGTATGCTAAAATAATAAATCCATCAACCCTGTAAAAATCCCAAATTAAATAACAATCTCAGATTATTATCCTCACAAAGAATAGGCCTACATGAATCTGTTTTGAATCCATATTCTAAACTCAAGAACTGAAAAGTATATGACAGCTGTTAGCAACTGGCCATAACGTCAAAACTCATTGTTTCATAAATATGGAAACTCTTTGATCTAGACCATGTATTACTTATTGTTTAATCTCATGTCCATTGGAAAGTGTATTTCATTTCTAAATAGGGACAAAACATCATAATAAATTAGTCAAGCAGATGTTTGTCATACACAAAACATTTCTGGGCTGCTCCTTCAGAAATAGTTGTCTACGTCTAGATAACTGAGTTTAACCATTTGTCTATCTATATAATAAAACCTGCTGTACTATCATTTGTTTATCGTATTAGTGATTTTAATATTAGACGTTTTAAACAAACCCTAAGTATGTAATATATGTCAGTTTCATTGAAATAATATTTGAATTTAGAGTCATTTTGGGAGGGTAGTGGTAAACTAAAGTTTACACTCGTTTAGGCTAGATTTATTAATTTCAAAACGTAATAAACATATAATTTCATAGGGAAATGCAGACAATACACTTTAAATAAAGTAAAAATCACGTTTATATAACTTTAAGAATGCAGACATAGTAATTATTCATAATATTCATTAATGGTAGTGACGTAAGAATATTCTAGCCTCAAATACAAGGTGCAGTTTACAGAATTCAGTTAGATAGCCTCTATATAGTCTAAAAGCATACAGACACTTGGAGCCTAAGTAAACGCTGATTGGTTGGAGAAAAATATCAGATCTGCATGGGAACAACGAATAAAGCTGATAGGTTGAAAATTGATGACGTGCAGACCCAAGCCGGCAAGTTTTTCCACAAGCGGCTTCACTCTGAAATCGACAGTCAAGTAAGCAAGACCTGTTGAGCTTTGCTCTCAGGCTATGTTTGAAAATCACCGTTTATAATGTGAATTCATCGTTTAAAATGATACAGAAGTGTAAACGAACAGTATTACAAGTAAGTTTACGAAAGAACAGTGCAATTTGTGAATATTCAAAGAAATTTTGATAATTGAAAGTTGTGCAACGCTGAGGCAATGTGCTTAGTGGCGGGAGACCAATGAAAGTAGACTTTTACAAAAACTGTGCGAAATAGAGGCTATACTTTGTGACTGACTATTAACAAATAAGTGGACTTTATTAGGTTTTTTATTTGTTTCATATTGAATTTATAATTGTGCACAAAAATACGTAAGTAGAAATTGAGCTCATGCTATTGTCTGCATTCAAATTTCATATGTATCTGTAATCATAAATAATTTTGTCTTGTGTATGAATGTTGTATGAGAGAGAAATTATCGTTCGTTCGTATAATGGATCTTTATGTATATTTGCATATTTTATTTTTTGTTTGTATGTTAAAGTTTAGAATGGCTGAGTAATTTATTTCTTCTCCTGCCCATGTAACTGAGTACTTTTGTAGCAAACGAATCCACGTTAAATTCAGTGTAGCTTTAAGATTAATTATGTTTTTACATATTGTGCAATGCAACACAGAAAATGGCGGCTGATGAGAGTTGTGATAGCATTTTATTTTATAATCATGGATTATAGATGATGTGATGTCATCGCTCGATTCTCGATTTCCAGCAGTTGGTTTATCTGTGAATGTAGTGCATAGAAATATACACATAAATAGATATAGAATGAACGCTGGGTAACAGCTGTCTACAGACGACAGAACTGTTGTCATGAAGGTTATTTTTTCATTTGGAGGTTAGGTTTGTTTGTTTATTTATGAGTGTTCAAGGAAAGTAAATTAATAAAGTTTATTAACTTAGTTGAAATACAAGTGGTGTAAGTATTTATTTCATATATAAATGTTTTTTGTCTACATTTTGACTTAAAGAAATATTTGAAATTTCCAAATTGATATTTTATTTTTTATTATTTTATACTTATTTTTTTGTAACCATATGTTACAAGTACTAAACTATTTTATTTTTGCATTTCAATACAATTTCTTCAGTATGAGGTATACAGAATTTAATCAACCAACACTGAAGTAATAATTTAATTTGTCATTTTTCAAAACGTAACTTGCAGCTAATTTTTTAGCATCAAATATTATTTTGCATCATTGTTGTTTATACATTTTAAAAATATTTCACTTAAGAAATTGTGTAGTTTAAAATAATAAATGCAATCTTTGTATAGTTTCAGGAACTGTAATTTTGTGTTGGTACCAAACTAAAAAAAAAGTTTTAAGGAATATAAAATCTTATCCTTTTTTGAAATCATAAAATAATGGATTACAAAAAGGTAATGTATAATGAAAACAAAATAAATATATAAATTTAAAATTTCTGATTTAAGGCATTTACAAAATCTTCTTTTTATGTATTGTATTTTGTTTTCAGTCTCAAACAGGTATTGTCTAGGATTCTCCTAAATGTAGTTAACATTATTATTTCTTGTTAAATAGTTATTTTGTATATATTGTGTCTTATTTTTGTATGTATAATGTGTAATTGTGAACAGGTAAATTAATAAATAAATATATCAAAAATGAAAACAAAATTTGAAAGAAAACTTTTATTTCTACTTCAGAAATAATTAAGTTGAAACTGTGGCTGTCCTATTAATTCTTTCTATTTATACTATTAATTTTGTTACTATAACTAATATCTTATCGGGGTTTTTTTAATCTTATTGTAATTAGTTTAAACTAACACATTAATGTACTGCATGATAATACCCTAACTTAGTTATACAGCTTGGTTTGTGCCAGGAAATGGCGAGAATGAAGGTGAAGATGAAAGGATACATCATGGAAGTGCAACACTTCCTGGAAACTGTAGCTTAGGATCAACGCATGGATCAGGGGGCGGAGGAGGTCTCAAGTTTCCAAGTGAAGAAGGTTCCGAATGTAGTTCTGTCACCAGTGAAAGCATGCCCGGTGCACATACTGCATCACCACATTCACTTTCCAACCCACCGCTAGCTCCTAGTAGCCTAGATGCTGTTTTGTTAGAGTTAAGACGAAATAAGCAAGAAGTGGAGAGATTAAAAGACAAATTAGAATCTTTTAAGGTATGTTTTTAGTATTTATTAGTTTAATGTCTTTATACCTGTTACTAAATTTCATTACACTAATTCCTTCATTCCTCTGTAAAACATAGGAACTTGCCTCTACCCAGGTCTTCCCTACTTCCAGAAAATTCCCCACCAGTGTTTTTCTCCACGTGTTTTTGGTCTTCCCCTCTACCCTGGGCATTTCAGTCCGAAATCTGACTTGCTAGATTGCTCTTTATTTCATGTATGATAGTCTACTCCCATATTTAGTACTAACCGCTAGCATATTTTATGAATAAGTCCAAATTAGTTTGTAACATGGTTTGCTTTATAAAAAAGTGTCATCTAAGAGACGCTGCACTACAGTCCACTAACTACGAGGGGACTACAAGTCCCCAAAAGTCACAGATTGGATGGAGATCACGAAATTTTCCAAAAGTCATAATTTATTAACTGAGATCACTGTTTTTTCCTGCCTGATTATTTTGTACTGTATCGTACGAATCACCCAAGTAAAACTCTGATCAAAGTTCAAATCTAAGATTCTGCTCAATTCATCTAGTTCAATTAATTGGAGCCATTCATTAGATCAATGTGTATAGTAATAAATAGATGTTCTACGAGTCGTAATATAAAAGTACTTAAACGGCTACCTAGTAGACCAGCTTCTCTTGAACTGGAAAGGGGAGAACAAATCTTCTAAATCTGATCCGGATTATTTGTTCAGTTTCCCTATCTGTTATAGTTCATATTTGTTTAATGGTGTTTTTTTCTGTGTTAGAAAACAAAAAATGTTGTATTAAGTATCTAGCCAGTATGATTCAAAGATCTTAATTTTTATATCTGTACACTTTCATAAGACGTCAGTAATAAATTTCGATTTGCTTAAAAATAAGGTCACCAAATTCTATTTTTTGAGGTCTCCTAAGATTCCCCAAAAAGTCAAGAAATTGAATTTGTATGATTGAACAATTTGACACTGGTTGACACGTTGAACTAAAATAGAAACCTCTTACGTAATCTACACCATTTTATCTGGCATTGGCTTTAGAGAGAAGGGTTGGCTACCTGTTATTCCGGTGCAAGCAAATCACTGATCATAGACACATAAAGTAGCTGGAATCGGTATCAGTGTTAACTTAAACACAATCTTCGCATATTGACTTTAGACATGATAACAAATTTCACTTTAAAAACAGTGTATCACTATCAAAATGAAAATGATAGTGACTCTTGTTCTGTTAAGTAGTTTAACAGGCTATTTGAAATGAATTGTTAAAAATATAGGAAAGCAATTAAATTCAGATTTAATGAATATCAGTAAATTGTTCAAGCAATCTCTTGTTCAATAGACCGGTACAACAATCCGTTGTTTATTTCAACTTCACGGTCAATTTAAAATTCTTATTATAGCCAAAGATTTTAATATCAGAGATGAATCAACGAAATGGTTGCTTTTGTTTATTCGTAAATTTGATATTTTGTTGTAGGCTGTGCAAAAAGAAGTAGCTTATCTAAGTCATGCGTTGACGGAAGAGCGGTTTCGTAGTGAGCGATTAGAGGAACAGGTCAATGATCTCACTGAGTTGCATCAGAATGAAGTGGAAAATTTAAAGAGTGCAATATCAGACATGGAAGAGAAGGTTCAGTACCAAAGTGAAGAAAGGTTGCGTGATATACACGAAATGTTAGAGTCCTGCCAAACTAAGGTAATTCATTATAATATAATGATGGTTATAGAAATACATTTAGATTATTTCCGCAAAATATTTTATTTACCAGATTGATTTTGTTGATAGGTGAGTGTCATTTGTCTGCATAGGCTTAAAATTGGGCAATTTACAGTAGACAAAGTGACAATAAAACTCTTCGTTCGTGACAGTTTCACAATAAAGCTCTGTTCAAGGTTACGTAGCGAGATTATGGCTAAAAACAAACCAGATTAGTGCTGTAAAATTCGTAATCTTTATCTCTTTATAATTTTAACATTATCCCCTTCAATATACTCTCCTCCACGATCCCTAAACCGCTCCATGCAAATTTTCTATTGTTTAAAGCAGCGTTTGAAGTTACTTTCAAAAAGTATGTTCATGGTCTCCGTTGCTTTTCTTTCACAGCTTCAACTGTCTCAGCTCTCATTCCTTCCAGCGATACGGTCCAAAAATGGGTGTATAGATGTTCCAAGACAGGATTACCAAAAATTTTGACAGACAATGCAGTTTTTTTTTTTTTCATAACTCTGATGCTTTCTTCTTACTCGTTGGACCTTAAGGTAGTATTGTTGATTCACAGTTTAACCCACCAGACAATCAGTTTACCTACACAATCTCACGGATGTCGAAAAACAATCATCATTGCTTTGATTTTGAATTGTTTATTCAAGCCTTCTTCTTTCTCGGTGAACACATTTACTGGCGTTTAGTTTCCAGATCAAAAAAATAAAAAACCTAGGTTTAGGATCCTATTTAACGGTTTTCAAAGTGTCACAACACATGTTCATTCGAGGATACTTTTGCTCAGGTGTGACATACTTTGGCACCATGTTTGAAAACATTTCCCTCATTTTAAAATGTTTATGTAAAATGTTGATTCTTTGTTAATGCCTGTGATTTCAGCAACTGTGCGAATACTGAACCTACGGTCTTTTCGGATCGAAACAAAATTTTTGTAAATATTTTCATCCGTCGTTAATGTGGAAGACCGCCCACATTATTATTACAGTTATTTTTGAGTTATGACATATGTTTCAATGGGTATTTGTCTGTGAATCAATGAGAGATTCCCTGTCAAGACATTCCTTCTGTCACTCTACAAATTTATAATTATAAAAGATGTTTCACGGTGATACAGATAAACTTTGAGCCAATGTTCTAATGATAAAAGCAAGGAAAAAGGTTCATCAAAAAAAGCATAGATCCGAAAATGCTTTCATTCTATATATCTGGCACTTTAGTGTGTTTTTAGCAAAAAGAACTAATTCCAGAACAAATAGACATCAAAATATAAAATTTTCCAGAGCGTTTTTTACCATTAATTCAAAGTTTAAAAAAAAATCTTATAACATTTCACTTAACGGTTTGAAAACAGTGTTCATTTAAAATGGTTAAAATTCAATATAGATAAATCCTCATTTAGATTGTTGGTTTAGTAGTTTTTTTTTATCAATTCTTGGCTGGCCTTTGAAGGTTATTGTTTGACGAACAATAATATTAAAATGATGATGTTAATCTCTAAGAGCAAAAACTGTTGTCACTTGTAATTTTTTGTACAGCAGTTAGTTTTTCTGTAATTTAACTTAAAATATAAATAATTACGCTGCAGAAGAATTTTGTTCGTATCTTATCGCACAAACCCAAAACTAAACACAGTGCTCCTCTTTTCAAAAAAACTGAATATATTATCTTTTAAAAACCTGTTTATAAAGTATTGGAACCTTTTTTAACAGAATCAGGGATAGAGATGGCACTCTAGCGCCTAGAGCTTTGACATTGCAGAATAATCAAATGTTTTTGTACCTAAACCAAATTTCACTATTTACATGAAATCTTATGCATGTCTAGCACCTAAATTTTTTAGTTGTATGCCAGAAAGAATTAAATCATGTTCGAACAGACATAATTTGCTGCGTAATATTTTGCTTGAACTTGAAGATGTACATTCTTATTTTAATGTAACATCTTGAATGTTACGCTTTGGTGTTATATTCAGGTGCTGTATCCTTGCAAGTATGTATGTTAAGTCTGAGTGCCAGTGTATAGTGTCTACATATGTACGATGAACGTATCGTAAAATAGTTTTATTAACAACAACAAAATGTTAGCTTTTGTAAAACTCTTGTAATTTATTTGTGTTGTGTATATGTATGGTAAGTAAATTTAAGTTATAAATGTGTATGTGATATTTATAAAAATACTAGAAGCCAAATTATTGTTTGTAGATTTAAATGTAAATAATTGTGTGTATATTTATTGGGAACTCGGTCGACTGCGGATAACTCAACTTTATCTTTTAATTTTGTTTTATGTATGTGTATATTTTTTTAAACCAACCCACACAGGTTTTATTACCTCGGGGTTTCCTTTATTGTTTCTATATTTTTTTTTGTGAGTAGGTCTGTTTTGTATAGTTTTAAAAATATGTTTATTTGTAAGAACTTTATATTTGTATTTATTTGTATTTGTAATTTATAATTTTGTAAATCAGAAGCAATAAAAAACAATCAAAATCAATATTTTATATTACCACCATTTTCATAATATATGAAATAAAACTATGTGTATACCAAATCTAAAATTAATAAGTCCTACTTGTCTACTTAAAAAGTTTATAAAATATTTTTAAGATGTTTGGACAGGAAATTAAGCGTTTCACAATAAAATAAATGACAAAATAGTTAACGATTTCAAATCATTTATAGGAAAATTAGTTTACAATTTTTTTTAAACAAATACTAGTACTATATGTTACTTCACGATTTCACTTCAACCTAACATTCTTTGCTGAATCTCAATTCCTAGTACCTTTTTACAGATTTCGAAAATGGAACACCAGCAGGCTCAACACCAACAGTATTTGACATTAGAGGGTTTAGATAACTCGAATGCCAGAGCTCTTGTAGTTAAGTCAATCAATGTTGTTCTCACCGTCCTACAAGTAATTTTACTACTAGTAGCCACTGCTGCAGGGATCCTGATGCCTTTTCTCCGCACACGGTATGTCTCAATATCTATATCACATAGCTTAAAAAAAGTTAAATCTAGTCGGACCCTTCTTCCATAACAGATTAAAAAAAGGAAGCAATTTTAAACTAAACAGACGTGAATGATGTGAATTTATAATCTTACAGTTAGAAATATACTACATGCTGTTGCACCTTACAACTGAATAGTAATGGGGGTTCAGGGTAGTTTTAAATGTAATGATTTCTTAACTTTTCCTTCCACTATATTTTTATTATTAAGTTTTATAAAATAATAGCTTTAAACATGATCACACACGCTTGGCTATTTAAATATTTTTTTTTCCAATGTTTGAATTTTATAAAAAATATACTTTTGTTGTTTACATTTGTTTCTCCTCTAAGAATCAGGACAGCATATTATAAATAAAGAACCTTCACCTGACATCATGTTAGCACAAAAAACATAATTTTTTAATAATTTTCTGGCCAATTTTCCTCCAAACTAAAAATATTTAATCATTTTAACACACAAGGTATTGGGAGCTGAGCGGTCGTGTCATTTACGCAATCTGACAGCGTTAAACATATTTATGTTTGCCTGTCGAAGCTCAAATCATTGCGTATAAAATCGTTTGTTTAATTTACTTTTAATAGGTCCAGTTGCACACCAATCTACAGAGGGGTACTTGGAATACAGCCTACAAGAAAAAGAAGTCTTTTACAGCTGATGAGGTGAACTCTAGTTTTAGCGAAAGTAACATTTTTGTTGATAAAATTTGGCCACCTGATATATCACACTTATCTTTTCAACAAATTCTGCCTAGATTAAAAACTTAACACTTTATTCACACGGTGGAAAACTAAATAAAAGTTGTTTACAATCGATGAAATTTAAGGGAAAATTTACGTCTATGAAGTTAATCAGCAACTGATTTATACCCCAATTAGCTTTTTGTAAACCTGTATAGACTATATCTTGAATTTGTTCCTAAAAAGCTTGGTAGGTTTCCATATTTTAACTTGATAAAACAACTTTTTTTTAAAGTTTACTTATTGGCTCATTACATAAATAAAATTACTTCTATGCTCTAAATTAAAATTTTTAAAAAGATGTGGAAAGGAATGAAGGTGTAGTAATTTTTTTGTAACATAATTATTTTCTTTAGATTTTTTCCATAATTAGAAAGCATTTCTCTTTTAAAATTTTACTATACGCCTGTGCAATTGTTGTTTGCCACAGATAGCCTCATAGGATAGTAAATACAAATCTGTGCATCTTGATATTATATTTTAGAAATTAAATCTTGCTACTTTTCTGCTTTTCTAGTTATATTTCTTTTCCTATATAAAATGTTCTTGATTCGCAAGCTATTCTTAAGTTTTATAACCACAGACGACTAACCCCAACTATCCCTAACCTAAATTGTTGTATTCTTTATTTGAAATTCGCAAGTGAAATTTCTGGATCACTTTTCATTTGATTATAACTTAATTACTTTCTACAATTCATAATATATTTCAGGCACTTAATACTCAATGTTAAATCAACCACCTGATAAAAATAATTTATTTGGATTTTGTTTGCATATTTAAACACTAACAAATTTGCTAATCTAAATGACTTTAAATGCAAATTAAAGAAATAACTAATAAAGTTGAGATTACATTTTTTTGTAGCATTTTTAATTTGTTTTGTGCTTAAAGCGTATTGTGGTGTGCCTAGTTTTACAAAAATTATGTTAGTAAAATACTCAGGCTATAATAATAATAAATTTAAAGTTTATTTAAAATGTCCAGCAGTGAAATATTAGGGGTTTTTCTCTTAAACCAATTCTAAACTATAGACACTTCAATGCCACTAGCCTCCATTCGGGTACTTGCAATGATGTTGTAATGTTTGACTACTTTATTGCAAAATATTAATATAAATAGTAATAAAGAGGTTACTTTTCTTGCAAAGCATGTGTTTATGCAAAACAATTATGCTTTTAACTTAATTTATTTTTTTAAACCCAAGGTGTTTTTCTTAGTCCAAGGATCGTCATATCGTGAATTTAGACATATGAATAGAAAATACATGAAACTGTTTGAACTAGAACCTTTTGAATATTTATGAATAAACACATTTAAATAATAAAGCATATACATACAAATATATAATATAATTTTAAAAATAATGCAATTGTTATGAATAGAAAAAAGGTTATTTGCGTACCAGCTGTAGATAACTTCAATTTGCATAGGAGTAAATATAAAGAAAAACTTTCCACAGACACTTTCATTTTCACCGTTTCTTTTAATTTATTCAAACCATAGCTGTCCATGTAAGAATACAATTGCCCACGCGAAATCTAGAATAAACTTTATGAGCCGATATCAGGTTTATTATATGAAATTATTTGTTTTTTCTTTGATGCACGTATAACTAGATAATGCTAGCGTTAATTGATTATACTTTTACTACAAAGATTATTAATTAACCCTAGAACCGGCGGCTTTAACGAAAATGGATATTTTGGCGTGTGCAAGCATTTTTTTCAAAAATTCGCCAATAATAGTAAATGAACTCCAATCCAAAAGTGTTCCATAGCTTTTTTTGTAGATGAAGGTTCAAATAATTTATATATGCTAGTAAAAAAATGATAGATGTAAAATTTACAAAGATATTAGCTCAAGGAACAAAAAAATGTTCAGTTACTTATAAAAAGTAGTAAACATTTTTTGTAATTTTTTCCATAAATGTAAAAAATTTTTGTAATTTAGTTCTAAATATAACTGTATAAAAACATTTATCAATTTCAAATTTCTTATTTTGAAAACACCAGTTTTTATGTTCCAACTACAAGGGTGCTAACAAAACTAGGCCTGGTTTGAAACGTAACTTAGGAATATTTACTTTGCCCAAAAATGAAATATTAATATATCAAAGTGTAGAGAATAAATCAAAGACTTGAACTGTATACTTGTAAATTGTTATTTCATAAAAGTATTGGAGTTAGCTTTACTTGAATCACAAAATGAGATGAAACAAATTAAACCTCGTGCGGACAAAGGAAATTCAAAAAATGACCGTTAAAACAGCTGTGTTTTGCGAACTCAAGCGGTAGTATGAATTCTGCGCAAGTCTGTACTTTCAACTGCTGTTTGAATAACATCTAAAAAGTCAAATATAGTTTGCTTCACACTAAATGAAAGATTGAACTTTGGTATATAAATAGATATCACAAAGTCCATTGAAATAATTCGAATTATAAAAGATATCACGAACGCAAAATGTGCTGTTTTATTGGTTGAAATCTGCTCAATTGCAAAGGTTTACAGACAATTCCATATCTTTGGAACTATGCAAGTGATTTTTGATTTGATTGCAGTTTTAGAAAGTTAACAAATCCAAAGGTATCTCTACATTATTGTCAAAATATCCCGGTCGAGTGCAATTCAGCTTTAGAGAAGTGACAAAATAGAGCATAATTGCTTTGTATTTCATGTGCGGCAAAACGTTTACAGAAAACTAAAATTTTAAAACGATTATTACTTATGTAAATTACGTTTCAGAAAGAAATGTTAAATAGAAAAATTAAAATTTGAAACATTACCTTTCCAATGGTGTTTGTCTTTTTGAGATTGAAAGATTTTTAGTGGGTCAAATATTCAATACAATCATGCGTTACAAATGTGTTGTCATGATTGCACGTTTCGTGTGATCTGCCGGTTCCAGGGTTAAATTATTCCTGTCCAAATTTTTGGATCAGCCCCTTGTATGATGATCTGTTTCACTCAGAGACCATTGGTAGTAGAAGGAAGACTGGATTTATCTCTGAAAACATCCAGGTGGTCTGGAAGGAAGTCACTCCAGTATGCTGTCATGATAGAATGATTATGCGTTTTTACTGTGTCCTTCACAATTCTATGTTTCTGCTTTAAGTATATGATCAGAACGTTACTATTTTATAAATTCAACCCTAAACTGTGTTTTATCTATGTTCAACTAACTATTTGTTATTTTGACTTACCGCCTGCAATTCTTTTGAAGTTTATCTTTCACTTTAAATTATCACAGTTCACAGTGTAGCGTCGGCACAGATACATTCATGTGAACGTTTGCATTTATTGTGCGTGAGTGTTGACTGTCATTTTGTGTTTATGTTTTTGGTCATCCAACGATGGACGATAAGGTCCGAAACTTGTACATTGTATATAATATGTGATAATTTAAATTGAAGGTTAAACTTCAAAAGGATTGTTGGCATTAAATCACAATAGCAAATAGTTATTTAAAATGATATCCCGTTGCTCTAGATCATGAAACTATGTTTAACTTTTAAATATATAAATTATTTGCTCTCACTTATATCGTAAAAAGGAAAACTTCCATGCTCTCTTCTAATAGACAATTGTGGTACAGTACAACCTGTCATATTTGGACTAATGTGGCGATCGACCGATCCGGATATGGAAAAATCCGGATATAGCAAGGTCATTTATAAATAGTTAAAGGGCTCAAAACAATAGTTAAAGCCATTATTGTTGAATACTATTTTTAGATGTTTCAAGCGGTTGGACTTGTATTTACTGCACTACATTGTCCTATATAGGCTAACAAATTGACGTTCTGTACAGAACCATAGACTATTAGTAATTAAAAGAAAACCGTTTACATTGCAAAAACACAATTTTAATTATTACAGTACAGTAATTAAATATCTAAGGTATGTAGGTACAGTTAGTACTGTACTTATAAACACACTAGCTTTAAAAAAATTACCGGTAGGCCTACAGTTCGGCACAGTAAAATATAAATTAAGTTTTAGTTACAGTACCGTAAAAGAACGCTAATGGCAACATCAGTTTTTGAAAAAAATTGTGATTTTCGGGAGAGAGCATTGACCATTTCAAGGTCACAGCCTGCTAAGAATAGACTAGGCTTCGTAAAATCCAGTAATATAGAGTGAAAAGTTGTTCTAATACAACAACGAGTTAAAACGTACGGCTCTAGAAGTGTTGTTTGCAGTAACCCATTCAACTCAAAGAGTGAACCTTCTGGACTGGACACAGGGAGGAGCGAATAGGATTGCCAGTTATGTCGCTGCAGTTTAGACACAACGACTCCCTACTCCATCCGAAAATAGCCGAAGCTACACAATAAGTAAACAGCGCACTTATTCCGTGTGTGTTTGTGAACCTCCAGCTAATAAATAAAGTATACTAATATATACGTTAAAATTGTTCACAATTTTTCATTTATAATTAATTTACATACTCCAATCTATCATAAAATCTATAATCTGATTATTTCCTATACACCCTTTTCAGTGATGTATTAAAACAGTGAAATTGTAGTAAAGAAGGCCTAAAAGTACAATTTTTACGTTTGGCGTGTAAAAAAATGTCCTCAGTCATCCAGGTTAGGTTTAAACACACAAGGTAAATTCACCAGCCGCCACTGATCAAGAGAGATCAGCAATGTTATTCAAATCAGAGACATTGGAGTCTGACTCCCCCAGAATGGTTGCAAACAATTGAATTTAATCCCCACTACATTTCAATTTGACACATTGTCAAATTTTGACAAATTAATTTTGAATGAAAAAAAATGTGTGCAAGAATGTTCTAGAGAAAATTCACTTTTAAGCAGAAACATCAAAGGTCGAAAGTGCGTCGTAATTTTCTAGGACTTAAAAACGATCCTGATTTTCTGATGATATTTTTATTGGTAATAATTCGTGGATTTTTTAAAATTGATCCAGAAATAAAATTCCAAACCGAGAAGTGACATATATCAACCAAACCGCATAAATAAATTAGTAAATTCGATACCATACTATGTTTTTTATAGTGTTGGAATTGGTTGTAAGCAGTTTTTACTATATGTCAGGTCGTAAATTAACATCTTTACCATTCAGTTTTTAAAAGGCTGCAAAAATTATTTCCCCTTGTGAGCTCAGTCATCGTGAATATCTAAATGAGTCTTATCGCACAGCAGTCCCGACTTATCAGTTTTTGGCAAAGTTAGTTCTGATTCCATTCATTTGACTTGAGTTTTTATTTCCTTCCGAGGCTGAAAACAGTTCACAAGACACTAAATAAATGTAACTGACTAGCTGGGTCAGATTCAGAGTTCTTGCCCTGCTGTGGCGAGTGGAACAATGATGTGTGACTTCCTGAAGTATAATTCAAATTTTAAAACTAACAATAATTGTGATCAAATTATGTCAACATTAACTATATCAATCATGAATTATTTTTCCTTACAAATCTGTTCTATGCATATATTATGTTGTATACCTATTCTCAGGCACGTAGCCAGGGGGTGGGCTTACCGGGCTGCAGCCCACACCCCGAAACTTCCTGATACAACAATATTTTTCATTAGGATTATAAAATTGCATTGATGTAGATATACAGTACAAATAACTTGCACTGTTGTTTAATTTTGTAATATGATGGCTTCTTACTTTAAGTTTTCTGTTTTTATTTTTGACATGTAGGCCTACTATGTAATGCACTTAACGAATTAGTAGAATACAGTTATTGTAATTACTCTACCACCAGAATTGTACTTATCACCAGAAGTTTTGGTCCAGAACAGTTATGTACACTTTGAAAAAACAATTACACTAACTGCTTTTAGACATACATATTGTAATTTTTTGAATCCAATTACTTGAAGCTAGTAACACAGCTTAAAAATATGTATGCTTCTTTCATGAGAGTGTACTAAAAAGTCGACTTTATATACCTAAAATTTAAATTTTTTTCCTCTTGATTGGTGGGTATTCCGTAAACCCCTCGGTGTGGTTTATACCATCAATTAGAATTAGCCCACCCCAAACAAAAGTCCTATCTACGGCCCAGCCTATTCTGTATCTGGTTGATAAGTTTAATTAGCATTTATTTAAAGAAAAATGTAAAGAACTTGTACGTTTACATTTTAGTTTTAATCGATATAATTTTTTATTTGCAGGTTACGTTTTGTGACGACAATAGCAGTGGTTCTTGCAATGTTTTTTGTTATGAAACAATGGCCAGAACTCGCAGATGTCAGCAAGTATGTAATCAACCAGTTGAAAGCATTTCTCTCTCTCAAATAACCTGGTAAGTCCTCTTTTTCCCAAATCCAATTAATGTATGCACAGTGTCATGGAATTAGTCTATTCAATATCAGGATGTTGTATAATATAATTTCAGTTTTTTAAACAATGTGTTTAAATTTTTTTTTTCTTAAAATTTTTAAATTACTTTTGTGTCTATGAATAGTGGTAAAATCTGCTCTTAGGTAAAATTTCTAAATTTCATATAATTGGGTTGATTTTTTTAAACTTTTATTTATTAATTTAATATTCATACCATTCTTTTGTGGATACAATAAATTTGTTTTCTATATTTTACTAAACAGTACTAATTTTTAGTACAAAATATACATTTTACTTTGGTTTTATTACTTAAGGAGATATAATATGACCCTATAAATTTGATAAAATATCCAATATACATCTAATATAATTTTCAAAAGAACTTTTGAAGGAAAATATGGGTCTGATAAATCATAGTAATCAGTATGGGTGAGATCTCAGTAGCAAGCAACTAAGTAAATACTGTGCAGGCGTCTCTCACAGTTAACATAAATAAATTAGTGATTGTACGTTTTCATAAAGGGTGCATGAACCCCACAAGAGTTTTGACATACAGGAATTCACCGCTACAAGAGTCTAATACTTTTACTTATCTCAGTTGATAAAGGGATCTCTATCATCATCAGGAAATTTTTTTAAGCGAGCAAGTATTTTTAGCTAAACTCGGAGGTCAAAAATACCCTAATTAAAAGCATGTCTGATACTTCGAAAACAAAGACCAAACTAGTTTCATCTGTCTCGAGAAGTACTTTCTCTGTTTTTGTTAAATTTGCGATCCTTCGTATGAGTCATTGTGGAAAGGGCTCGAATGTCATTCTTTAAATCAATCCTAAACTTGCAAATTAACATCCCAAATTATTTCCTATGGTTGGAAATCGGACAAACACATATCAAAGTAAAAATCTTTCAAAGAATGTTAAACTGGTGGCAAAAGTTATTTGAAGATAAAATCTCAAAAACTACCGATCTTGTGCCATTCAACTGGTCTCAGGAGTTAAGATATTGAATAACTATAGGATCTGAAGACATCTACCTAGGTCAAGCTTAAAAACTGTTTGCGGCCAATTTAAAAATCTTATGGATTTAAATATAAACCTATTTAATCAGTAAAGATATTGAAGCAGCATGTGCAGTGAATTCAATGTATCTTACACAAGTATCAGTGCTTTCAGTAAAGGTAAAGAATATTTGAAAATAACAAAATAAACATAAAACATAGAATTATTGACTAACTACGTCTTGCTGGTAAATTCGCTAGCCAAATTCACTTTAGGACCTATTTCTTTAAAATTTTCTGGACTGTAAAATCTTAAAATTGTTCAGAGATAAATATTTGAAGCAGTATATATGTGACAGTAAATGAATTTCAGAAAACGATAATAATCCCGACAGTTGGTACAATTGTGATAAATTAATAACTTTCTTTCTTGCACCACAGAGTTTGGGATTCAGGCAGACTATTTTATTATAGACACTACTTCGTTTTTAAATGTTCATGAAGGTTACATCGAAAACAGAAGGAATTATATTTTTCTATGGTAATTATTATAAAAGGACTTTATTTTTGGATGATTTGAGATTAAAATATATGAATTGCTTTCCTTTTTACTGTAGAAGCTGAATAATTAATGTGGGAAAACGATACATCCAGGAACTATGTATCAAAAATCTACTATAGTTTCAAAAGATTGTTATTTGAAAATAATTTCCTTCTATTGTTTACTTTTATTCCAAATCTGAGGGTTTATGGATTTCGGTTCAAAAACTGTAAACACTATGTTATTTTAAACTACAGTAGACACCCTGTTATATGAGTTTCTGTATTAGGTAGCTGGTCCTTTTGAAAATGGGTTCTGTGTGTTATTATTTCCATCTCATTTTGAAGGTTTCTTTAACCAAAAAGGGTCTCTTTTTATGCCAACTTTTTAAATATTGATTTCTGGATATGTTTTATGTTAAAAATGTAATCTAGTAAGTTTTTTAAAAGTAATTGGATTGGAATCATTTAAGTTTATTACAATGACTAAAAATATTTAGAAACTCAAGTTAGTAAATATATATACAGTAAAACCTCTCTAATCCGAACCTCTCATATCCGAAACCTCCGATATCCGGCGTAGTAAAAAATAATAAATATATCTATCAAAAATGAATATTTTCGACTAAATACTGCAGTAGCGAATGATGTTTTTGAGTTGGGCTGTAAAAAGTAAAACAAAGGAATTCCGTCGGGACTCCCATAAAAATTAAAAATCACGGGTAACGTAAGTCCCAACAAGTTTTACCCGATTTCAAACAAATAAAATTATTACTTTAAAGTTTAAATACTTTTGTTACCGATCTATAAAATGTGTTATTTTTCTTCACAGTAGACACCCTAATTCTATAGACACGATAACAAACGAATCACACGATAACAAACGAATCAATAAGTGTTTGACCTTGAGCCTACTCTAGACTTCTTGTGTACAAATAACAGCCTACGCATGAATAAAAATAAAACAAGAAGCGTTTACTTAAGAAAGGAAACAATTGCCTAAAACATTTTACTGGGGAAAATGTCTACTTACATAAAATTAATAATGTTTTACATTTTCCCTACTGATATTTATTGTTAAATGCTGAATTGAGTTAAAATACAGAGAATGAGATTGCAAATACCAGAGATTACATTCACGGAGTCTATACGAGAACGGGCAGTTCTGACAACTGAGTATTTCTTGGTATCGGTAATCGGTATCGAGTTTCGGCTATCGATTCTCGATACCGATACCAAAGCTAAAGTATCGGTGGTATCGAGAATCGACCCATCCCAAATTTCAACCAATTTACCCATATTAAAAAAAACCTCTCTCAAATCCGGATTTTTTGATATCCGGATCGCCCGGCGCCACATTGATCCGGATATAAGAGGTTTTACTGTATATATATTAGGTCAAATTATTTTTCTATCTGTTCAGTTGTAAAAACCAAGCGGATATAAATGGCATTGAATTGTGTATTTACTTAGACCATAACTTAACTTTGCTGGACTAATTTCATGATACTGTCTTTTTACCTTGAATTAATTTTCTTCTTAAAAGACATTTAGCTTGATAGCGTTCCTATCTTATTTTCCTGCCTTGCCCTAGATTACCAAGTATTTACTCACAGTCTTGGTGTTTAAAAGTTAAGACATATTTAAAACTAAACAGCCTATCACAATTTAAACTATACAGATTTATGAATTAACTTATGATTTATAACTGAAATCATTCAAGCCTGTTTTTTTCTATGTGAGTAAATGTGGTAGTTTACTATTTCCTATCCGACTTCACCAGGTCTCATTTATTATATTATTAATATTGAATAATTATTATTATAAGATAAATTATTAGTTATATCTTGAATAAAATAGATAATTCAGTATCACAAATTTTTTAACTTCTGGTACAGCCTTGAAATTCGATAAATTATAGTGCCGTTCAACACAGCTCGCAAGTCCAAAATCAATTTTTTTTATTTCCCAAATTTAAAATATAAAAAAAAAATGGTAACTAATTAATTAGTATGTTATATTCATCCAATTTTGATGAAATCTGTTTCTTAATGTATTTTGGGACACTTATATTAGAGAAATACTTAACCTGTTGAGGAGTATGGAGTTCTCCTTTGAAGTAAGCATTTGGGTACGGCTTTGACCATAAAACACATCACAAGGAGTAAGAAACGAATTTGTTTTACAAATATTAGTAAGTTATAAGTTTATTATGTTGTAAAATAATTTTTTAAATTAAATATATCGTGTTTTTTTAGAAAATTCTTTTTTGTTTTAATTATGATACTTTTTGAAACAAGGATGTATGCACAATACTATTTCACATTTAGAACACTCATACGGTGTGTTTTTCCTTTTAGACTCACCCAGAGTTGTCTGCATACAAAA
>JAGFPH010004666.1:54638-90709 GCA_018207615.1 Philaenus spumarius
AAAAAATCCGTGTTTTTAAGTATCAAATATTATTTATTACTCATACAACAACACAAAACCTATGGTTTTAAACTTTGAAAATGTTTTTACTAATAAAAGATTGTTATACTAACTCAAAACTAAATATTTTTAAATATGAGACTGAACTTTAAAAAATAGGTAAAAGTATTTTACGATTTAAATGTCAACTCACATTGTCTTTTGAACTGCTCTTAACCGGTGTAAAAATTATAAATGCACTCGAAATATACAAAGAAAAGTATTCACAAGACAGCGCTAGGCAAAAACACGGGATTTCGAGTTACACAAGCAGTCACGCGGTGTCAAATCGACCGCACCTCACAATGACTGACATATTACGACTAACAGAGTGACACAAACTGGTTCCCACAGCCAGAGGGTATGTAAGGGGGTAGGGGGAGAGATGTCCTTGATTGTAACCCACGGGAAACAAAAAACGGTGGTGCCAACTCAATATTAGTGTTTGCTGCGGTCGATTTGACGCCGTGCGACCACTCTACAGGGTTAAGAAAGATAACACAGGAAACATATGGATGCATGTATTTCCATATCTATACATATAATAAATACATAGGCCTATAGCAATATGGCTGGTTAACAAAACCTGATAACTTTACAGGTCTACCGTGTACAGAGAATCATTCATGACTTAACTATGGCATTTGTCAAAACTTTCACTACCTATTATAAATACGCCGTTCGATGGTGTTTGGCACTTTAAATAAACTTAAAAACATTTAAATTAACACTTTGTTTGAATTGTCAACATGGCAAACTAACCACTACAACGCATGATGCCAAATTTTGTACGAGACTATTCAATATGGCGAGATTCCCTTTGAATGAATTGAAGGTTGAAATGTTCAGTTAAGCAAGAAGCGTTTGGCGCTCCAAGTAGGTAAGTGGAGAGATTTGTCGTAAGGGGCAAGGTATGCTGTACGCTTTACACAGAGGTTGTAAGGCTGGAGTAGGTTTAAGGGTGATAGGCTGCTCAATCTATTTTTTTTAACGTTACAGCCACAAACCAATCTTATTTATACTCCATATAAGCCTCAAATAAGAAGATTGACAAAAACTGTGAGAATGAAGCATGAACTACAAAATCTCTATTTTATGAAATAAAAACAAAAGAGTAGTCTAGATGAAAAAACTGGCGATTGAAATCTGTCGTACAGATTATTTCATTTTACAAGTCAAATTTTAAGTCACTCACAAATACTATAAACACAAATCTGTTTAAACATCACAAAACACTTGAATGATTTGATCGGTAATAAACATTGAATTTCAATTATTTAAAAAAAAAAGGTTTAAAAAATAGTTCATTATTAATTAGTCTACGTTTTCCACTAGGCTATTTTTTTTTTTTTTTTTGTCACCTTCACAATAAGACGAGTGCAAAATTTAACTGCGTTCACCTAAATTATTAAAATCGTACAAGTGCTTGGAGGTTAAAATAACTGGTGTTTATTCAAAATTAGCGTTAAGCATATTGAGATCTTCGAAAGAAGTCGCAGCCCCTTGATCAATCTCATTTAAAAACAAAAAAGAATAAGAAAATTATAAATAAGCCTTAGTAGTGTATTTCTGCTACTTTAATGTTTGGCTTGAATTAAGGAAAAAAAGCTTAATTATTGTCTATTAATCAGCTTGTATAGTAGGCTAATTTAGGCAATATGAATTTCAAGTTTTACTTACCGGTAGAGTACTTTTTACACTTTTCAAAATAAAATAATTTTTACCAATATAAGTGCAATGCCTGATTTGTACCTGGGTGACCGAGCATCGCTCAGTATTTTTTTTTTATAATTTTTTTAGTTTTTTAGGAAAATGAACGTAGGCCTAGGCCTAAATACGAATCGCATACTGTATAAATATGAATATTTTTCAAACTTATTGAACTGTTTATTAAAAAAAAAAGCATGAGTGTAATTAGTTCTAACATTTTATTAAATTTTTTTTGCAGATATAAAACCTAGCGCATTCAAATCCTGACATCCAAAAACCTCTGTAGGTTATATAACCGATCCAACGAATAGGCCAAATTTGATATTGTTTACGTATTTTAAAAATAACAAATAATAATTAGGGCCTATAATCATTAGATAATTTATATTACCTTTATAGAAATGCAAAGAATGCAGAAACAGGTGAAAAGGTTTTCAAAACGGTTAATATCAGCACAAAAATAATGTTTTAGTTACGTTTGGTGTTTGAATAAAGAAATAAGTTAAAAAATAATACTACCTGATAAATTGCTAATGATTTATGTTTGTATCTATAATGTTTATCTATTCATTCGCCTATATGTAGTGAATTCAAAGGTGGTGTAGCCTATAGAGGCCTAGGCCTATGTAAAAGAAGTTCAGAGTTTAAATTTTATGCACATTTTTCCGAATTTATGCGCATTTTTGCAAACATAAGACCTAGCGCATTCGATTCCCGACGTCAAAAAACCCATATACGGTATACAAATTTTCATCAAAATCGTTAAAGCCGTTATCTAGATCCCCGAAATAAATTTATATACAAAATATACAAGAATTGCTCGTTTAATAAGACAAGAGTAAACAATCCAAGTCTTATAATATAGGCCTACAATTTTTTTTATAAAACCAACTTTTTTAGGTACCTAGTTGTTTAAAGTTTTAGCACATTTGGTATTTATTTACTTACTTTAACTTGTCAATCAAAACTACTATAAACACACAAACCTGAACTTTTTTCTTAATAAATATAGTATTTAGCCTATACACTTCACTGATGCTGGGAAACCAATATTTAACCATCTTCAACACGTACAACATTAAAAACTTTCAAATCAAAAGTTTGTTATGGAAATTTACATTGTAAAGTGATTTCAAAATAGCTGTTGAAATTGTTACCCCAACCAAAAATACAAATAGTTAATGTTTGTTTAAAGAAAATAGTTCTTTTCTGGCAATAATAGCAGGTCGGTGCTTAAATATTGAGTGCTTAAATATAAAGTAACTTAAATAACTTCGTTACTATATTGACCCTAGTAGTCCAGATGCCCCCTGTCCCCTTTCCAGCATCCATCTCCCCCACACATAAGGACAAGATTCCTTTTCGTGAAATACAACAGTCCACTAAAAATAACTAATTATTATTATAACTAGATTTAACAGGTGAAGGTAGAAATCACATTGAAGATTTAACCAAAAAATGAAATGTTAAAATTGGTTGGGATGATACCCAGGTTAGTTTAGCTAGACACTTGACTCTAAATATAAATAAAAATAACTCAAAGTTAAATAGCATAAAGTTGCATTTTTGTTAATTTTAATACTCTTTTATAGGCTATTTCTTTTAATAATGTGTAAGCTACTATTAATATTGCAGAATCAGTGAAATCTATAGAATACTTTCAGAATAATAAATAGGCCTGTTATATAAAAATAGAGATGTTTCCATGGTCACACACTGAAAGAACCCTTCAATAACCTTTTATAAACTATATGGCAGGTTTGCTTAGGTTATATATTTTACCATGCCGGGAAGTTACTAAGTAAAACTCACCTCTTGAAAATAACATGGCTAGTTAATTTTTATATTACTTAAGTTGCTTACCAGGGGTTGTGAGTTGTCTTGTAGGCCAGGAACTGATAAAAGTTCAGGATGTTCATTTTCAATTTCAGAAGCTTTTCGTTTGATGGTTAGTTTGTTTCCAGTATGCATTACAGAATACAGTGATGTTCCATTCTGCATTACTGCAAGAGACCTCATATTCTGAAGATTGTTGCCCAGATCAGATGTAAAATCTGCTGTTGGTAGGTCTGACGGTGATGTCAAACTTGTTTGTGTAGAGGTACTAGTGGTATAAACACTTGGAAGTAGAGTGAACACATTTTTAGAAATTCCACAAGAAGTTTGAAATTCATCTACAAACCCAGATCCTTCTTGAATAAGATTAAGTAAATTTAGAGATCCATCTGAAGATATATTATTACAATTATTACTTGACGGGTTTGATGGTGAAGTACAAAACAAATTTTTGAAAATTGCTGTACTTGTCATATATTTACAGAGTTTTTTATAGCATTGTAATAGTATACGGAGTTGAACATTTTCAATGTACTTATCATAGTTTTTGCACCAACTACACGAAGGTTTGAGTTTTTTACGACCGCCTTTACAAGATCTACAAACGTGATGTTGACAATTAGTTTCTGTAGGCGTGTAAGGTTCTATTAACAAATTTCCACAAACGGTACATGATAGGGATTGGCGTAAATATGGTACCAAGCGGTATAAGTCAGTCCAAGATGTAGAATCTTCAGCATTAGCCTGTAAAACTAACCTACAAGTTGAAACATACAAACTCGTCGCATTCATCTTAAAGACCTAACTAGGTTATGTTCCTAATTTACAATAACTCAAATTCGGATCATTAGAAAACTAACACTAGTCAATTTTTAATATTTGAGTTGAATAATCTACAATATTTTAAAAATGTTTTAAACAAACCTCTTAGACCAAAATCATTTATCAAAAATCAAAACACAAATATTGTTAATTTTAACCAGAGATAATAATGTTAATCATAGTATCTTTGGTTATGGATCTTAATGTCCTTAATTCCATAATCAAAGATAGTATTCATATTCACACAGATACATAAACCAAAACAAACACAATTTTTCGTTGCTTACACGTATTACAGACGGACTTTGATAAGAACCATGATACGTCGTGTTAGTAAGTAATACATTTAATCTAGATACCTACTTGAAATTATTTTAAATACGACAGGGGTACTGTTACGGAAAAAAAGTAAAACGCTGTTTTATGACTGTATAAACCCATAAATGTGCGGTTTGTATATAAGTTAGTTAGTCGCACAGAAAAGGACTTTTGGCTATATAAGATAAACTGGGCTTTATATGTTGGGAAATAGGTTTGTTGGTTTTTCTTCTCACCAGAGGTCTTTCGTCTTTCTGACATTCCTAATTTCCTTCCCCAAAAGGGTGTGGACCATGGGTAGAATACCATAACCAGCACATATATGTGTTGTAATTAGAATGAATTATACTCCATTATTTTAAATTGTGAATACGGTATAGTTATATATTTAATTGGGACATGTCTCTTTTTTTTAATTGATATAGTTGTTAGTTTAACATGTTTATTATTTGTATGATGTTTTCAAGTTTGTTTTCTTTGAGAATATCACTTAAAGCAAATAATGGGTTTCCAGTTTTTGGCTACTAGTTTATTATATATTGTTTGCCTTCGGCCGAGAGCAGGGAATTTACATAAATACTATATTTTGTTGAAGGATTACATTAGATATGCATGATAAACATTTTGGGATAAAATATTGGTTTATCAAATAAATTTTTCGTTTGTTTAAGCGTATTCGAATCGAAGTCTGCATACCGTACTGTTATTATTTCCAATATATTTACATTTAATTATTGAGTTTTTACATTTAATTATTGAGTTAAATCAGAGTGTTTTCTA
This sequence comes from Philaenus spumarius, assembly GCA_018207615.1. Taxonomy (NCBI): domain Eukaryota; kingdom Metazoa; phylum Arthropoda; class Insecta; order Hemiptera; family Aphrophoridae; genus Philaenus; species Philaenus spumarius. The sequence continues at coordinate 60,144 of JAGFPH010004666.1, forward strand.
TTTTATTGTTTATGTGTTTGTACCAATGTACCTTGTTAGTTTAATTTGTTTTTGTTTAAAAAGATTTATATAGTATTTCTTTGGTTGTTTGATGTAATCATTAATTAGTATATAGAAAATTTGTAATATATTTCTTTGTAAGGTAGTTTCACGAGCTAACATGTCCTCTTGTACGTAGTACGTAGTCTGTTAGTGTACAGTACAGGATAGTGCCAAGTAGCGTGAAGTGTCACTTGAGCATGCGCTGTAACGTCTTACCCTCTCCTACTCGAGTGTGAGTCTTCAGTACAGTCACTGCTAAAAAGCGTTGATATACAATCAACACGACTACATAGCAGACATGAATTAGGTAGGGCAGGCGGCTCTGACTGTACTCCGCCGCGAGAGGGGAAATGTGGTGGGAGCCGGCGTAGGAGACTTGCACACCCCTTCTTCGCGTTCCATCCTAATTTATGACCTTTATGACCAGGCACCCACTATTGTATTACAAAGAATTTATAATTATTTCTGATAAAAATAAAATTGCAGCATTCTCCATAATTAATTTATTAATTACTTTGGTTTATGAGTTTGCTCTTGCTGGTAGCTTGGAACATTATAGCGTCAGTAGTAGCATTGACTATATAAGCATTAATGCTTACATAGTCAATGGTAGTAGTCATCTACATTCGAGTTTCGCGACTGTATGTATTATAATACTTTTAATTAAGCTTTAAAACATGATCTTTTTCGGTTTATTGTTTTTTCTACGAGTGCAAAATGATTTGATCAATTTTATCTAATGTTCTAGCAACACATCTAGGCCTACATTTAGACATTTTAAAGGTAGATTACATTTTAAATATGTAAGGGACATGTTACCAAACGCGTCGGTCAAAGTTTTTAAATGTTTTAAATATTATTTAATTGTTGTGTTATGTGTTGTTACAACGAAGTTCATGTGAACGGATTCACCTTCATGGATCTGAAGATGACCTAAGCCAGATTGAAACTAGTAATACATCTTCAAAAACTAAAGGAACTGACAAAAAGACTGTAAGCTACGCAACCTTTACTGTCGTATCCGGTCATGCAAATAAGGAACAGATGTTTATATTTGTCATACCAATTTTTTATAACTGTTGTACTCGTCTTCGATCAGGTAAATAAGGAAAACTTGTTACTGCTGTCATACTCGGCATCGTCCATGTATTTTTATTATTATTATTATATAGAGGGTTTATGTGATCCACCACCGGGACCCACTGCACCTAAACCATGAGGTCCTCTGTGCCCCATGTCCAGGCAGTAGCTCACATCAAACCCGCCCTTTTTGCAAACCGAAGAAGTCCGTGGGGTCCTTCCTCTCGTATATAACTGGTGTCAGGGTATCCTTGTCCCAGATATTTCTGCCTCATTGATGCGAGGGCATCACATTCGCATAGAACGTGGAATGAGGTTTCCTCCTTCTCTCCACACCTTCGACATAATGGGTTGTTCTCCAGCCCCATTAGGTGGAGGTGCCTCCTCAGAGAGTTGTGTCCCGTCAGTAGACCGACCAACAACCTCACTTCTGGCCTGCCAAGACCCAGCAGTGTTCTGCTTAGGCGTCCATCCAGGCCTTCAATGAAGTCGTGTGCCTGTCTCTGGCCTCTTACCGTCTCTCTCCATCTACGCAAGTGTCCTGATTGAACATTTTTTCTTACACTTTCTTTCCCATAGCCTCTTGATATTCCTATCATTGGTTCTGGGCCCGTCGGAGGAGTTCCTGCTCCTCTCTTATCCAGTTTATCTGCTATTTCATTCCCTTCCACTCCTTCATGTCCAGGGACCCAAACAAGTCTTACCTGCCTACTGCTTGACAACTTATCCAGCAGTAATTGGCATTCCCAGACCAGTTTTGATGTTGTTTTTGTAGCTATAATAGCCTTTATAGCCGCCTGACTATCAGAACATATCGCAACATCTGTGCTCATGCTTCCTGATTCCAGTATTCGTTTTACGCATGCTAGTATTGCGTATACCTCCGTTTGAAAGACCGTAGAGTATAGTCCCAGCGACACAGAGTATCTTCCCTGGGTGTACGGTCCTTTGTGCATGTACATTCCGGCTCCCGTACCTTTGTCTGTTTTAGACCCGTCCGTGAACCAGATTTGTCCATTTCCAAGATCTACTTGTTTCCGTAGCCACTCTTCCCGAGCCGGAAAAATAGCCTCCAATCTGCTATTGAAATTATACTTAGGAGTCATGTAATCCGTACCGGCTTGCAGCATCGGATCCCACTCCAGCATCTTGTTCAGACACTCACCGTGTCCATTTCTTGCAAGAGATGTTGACCAACCCCCTCCTGTGTTCAATCTCATTGCGGCCTTGCTAGCCTCCCCCTGTACCATGAGGTCCAGAGGTGGGAGGTCCAACAGGATTTCCATGGCCGCTGTGGGGGTCGTTCTCATGGCCCCCGTGATTCCAAGGCAGGCCATCCGCTGTACTTTATTAAGTTCTCTCTTTGCCCATTCCTTCCTGGTAGCAGGCCACCAGACTAAAGAGGCAAAAGTTAGAGACGGTCTTATTATAGTAACATAGAGCCAGTTCATCATCTGGGGCCGAAGCCCCCATGAACTTCCAATCGCTCTTCTGCATGCCCAGAAAGCGTTACACGCTTTTGCTGCCTTTCTTCTTATGTGTTCACTCCAGATCAGCTTTGTGTCTAGGGTGACGCCTAAGTATTTAGTTGTTTCGGAGCATGTAAGTCTTTGTCCCAGTAGACTGGGCATGTACAGACCATCCGTCCGACGTTTCCTAGTAAAGAGAATGAGATCTGTTTTCCCTGGGTTTACAGCCAGACCCATTCTCTCACACCAGCGTTCCAACCATTTGAGTGAGCTTTGGACGATGTCAGATACAGTCCCTGGGAATTTGCCTATTCCCAGAATGCATATGTCGTCCGCATAACCTTGGGTATAAACTCCTCTCTCATTTAGTCCCACAAGCAGATCATCCACTACCATAGACCATAAGAGAGGTGAAAGAACTCCCCCTTGGGGGCATCCACGCGCAACCTCAATTCTAATTTCACTACTGTTTAATTGTGAGATCGCCATTCTGTTTTCGAGATAAGCTTTTATCCAGCGGGTGATAGTGTGTTCTACCCCCCGCTTGATTAATGCGTCTGTCATGGATTTGAAGGAGGTATTGTTAAACGCCCCTTCGATGTCCACAAAAACTCCCATCGCAAGTTCTTTCTGCTCCAGCACCTTTTCCACCCTGGGTACCAGTTGGTGAAGTGCTGTTTCGACAGATTTGCCTGCAATGTATGCATGTTGGTTTTTATGAAAAGGATTTGCAGCCACTGCTCCATCCCGTATGTATCTATCTATCAGTCTTTCCAACGTTTTAAGTAGGAATGATGTTAAACTAATAGGTCGAAAGTCTTTTAGATTGCTATAAGTTCCTTTCCCTGGTTTAGGGATGTAAACTACTTTCGCTAATCTCCATGACCTAGGTATGTGTCCTAGAGCAAGAGATGCCCTGAATACTTTTATTAGCCATGGCACCAGCTTATCTCCGCCCCTCTGGAGAAGAGCTGGGAATATTCCATCTGGTCCTGCACTTTTAAAGGGGTCAAAGGACTTAATTGCCCATTTGACCCTGTTGCCAGTTATTATCTTCTTTGCCATTTCCCAGTCAGCCTTCCCTATCACATCCGGGATGTTTTCTTCCCGCAATGTCACAGTTTCAGCGGATCCTGGGAAGTGTGTTATTGATAGATACCTCAGGGTATCTTCTTCCGTTTCCGTCATTTCCCCTGATGGAAGCTTGAGGGGACCGAGTCTTCCTACCGGGTCTCTGACGAGTACTTTTTGAAGTCTTGAGAGTTCGGAGATGGTCTCAATGCCATTGCAAAAGGTCCTCCAAGAGGATCTAGATGCCCTCCGAACTTCTCGTCTATAGTTACGTTGCCTTTGCCTAAACTCCTCCCAGTCTCCAGGGTTATCAGACCGCTTGGCTTTGTTAAAGCTTTGGCGAGTCTGCCTACGATGGGATTCCAGGGTCTGGTTCCACCGCAGTCCCCGAACCTGGGGTTGAGCTTTGAGCATACAGCAATTCCTCTCATAAGAGTTTGTTAAAGCTTCCTGTAGATGGCCTACAGTTAGCTCAAGATCTACATGATTGCGAATGGTCTGGATAGGACCATCATTTAACTTTGTCTCCAGGCTTTCTTTAAAGGAATCCCAATCCGTCTGTCTTGGGTTCCTTATAAGCCTGCTCTCTGTCTCAGCCCCGCACAGTTTAAACTGAATGCGCCTGTGATCAGAGAGTGTTGGTTCCGTAGAAACTTGCCACCCATTCACTCTTCCAAAAAGTGTGGAGGAGCAAAGCGTTATGTCAATGACCTCCTTCCTTAGTCTATTTTGGAAGGTGTGGTCATTCCCGGTATTTAGAACCATAAGATTGGTCCCACTTAAGTAATTGAGGAGGGCCTCCCCTCTAGCGTTGGTGTTGGTACTTCCCCATATCACATGATGTGAATTAGAGTCGCACCCCACCACCACCGGAATGCCCTTCTTGTTACATTCTAATATTAGTTTTTCCATCTCCTCTGATGGAGGATGATGATTTATATCATATGGAAATAAGCCGAACAAACAACTACTTCCCTCATGACTTCATCTATTTTAATCTTAACTTTAACTGCCACTAGGTCATCGGAAAGGAAACCCGCCACCGGCCATGACTCTAACCCTTTTACCATGACCGCCGCCCTTGGCCTTCCTTCCCCGCCACCACCATACAACCTATAACCAGTTACGTTTAACCCTTTTATGTTGCCTCCATACAGCCAAGGTTCCTGTATGAGAGCAACATGTACATTAGTCTCAACTAAACAGTGAGAAATCAGCCGTGAGGCCGCTATACTATGTTGTAAATTAGCCTGAATAAAACTAATTTCACTCACCTCTTTGTTCTTGTGGGGTCCAGCGATGGTCTTCTTGTCCCCTGAAGCCAGGGGGTGGTCTGTTCCTATAACGGGAGCGACGGGACCACCAACCATTGCCTGCTCCCCTCCTACTGCTTCCCTCCTTCTTTCTCTTCCTCCTTCCTAGGCTTCTCTCCCAGCGGTGTGAATGCTGCCTGTGCGAAGCCGTAAAAAGGTTTCCATTTGTAGGAGTTCTCCAGTACTCCAGCACTGATAGAATCGATGCTGAGCACAACATAGTACTCAATAAATATGCATAACAAGTCATTAAAAATAAATAAGATTTTAAGCTCACTTAAAAATTAAAAACGTACTACTCGCTTCTTGATATAAATATTTTAATTACAGAATGAAAAGAAAGGTGAACCTAACTTTTACAAAAAATCTGACAATGTATAACAGGTTTTAAAATGTTTTGCTTTTAGAAATTGAGATACGTTTGGTATAAAAAGTGGATAGTATCAATTTACTGATAAATCTGAATTTCGATTGTTTTTCTAAAATAATATAATATATTATTATTACCTTGAAATAAATACCGGTAATTATTGGTCTGTAGTATTCTTAAGGAGCGAGATTTTAGGCCTGTATTACACTATCGAAGTTCTTTGTCAAAGATCTTTGATCAAAAGAACTGTTAGAGAACCTTTGACAAATAAATTTGACGTGTGCCAACTTTGATAAAAGATTGCATATTACACTATCAAATATTTAATTTCATCTAAGAAATTTGATCAAAGATCTTTGTTTGATAAAGAAATTTGATAATGTAATACAGGCCTTATTCAAAGCATTACTGAGTAGGATATTCAATAAAATTTAAAACTTTGTATGTCTGGAACAACAAAGGTTTTTTCAGACCATTTAATTCTAAAAATAAATAGTAAAACACGGTTGTTTTATTTTTAACCGACTTAAAAAAAGGAGGTGGTTCTATGTTCGACACGTATGTTTTTTTAATACTATCCTTGAACGTCCATAATCAAAGATACTATATGTATAATCAAGGATACTATGTATTATTATTACCTTTTATAGAAGTTCTTCTTTACATCTATGATTGTTGGAAAACACAAGTCATTTCCGTACTGGAATGTCAATTTGCTTGAAACTTGTGACTCTGAAAACGTTAAGAGGCCGCTGTCATCCTACAATCTGTTCCAAGTTTCAAGTTATAAACTATAACCTCAAATCATTCCTTAGGACCTCCTGGAGAGTGTTTGAAAGTCGTATAGGCGTTGAAATGGTTGAAATTGAAAGTGATTTTCCATATTCTGCATTATTACCAAAAAGGGAAACGGGGGTTACTTCATTTTTAAATAAATATCCAGAATATGATGGAAGAGGAATTACAATTGCCATTTTTGATTCTGGGGTTGACCCTGGTTCTGCAGGATTACAAGTAAATTAATTGATAAATAACCAGCAACCTTTGTTTAGTAAATAGGCTATAAAGGAAAAGTTTTGTAGGCCTAGTAGAAACATGAATTTCTATGATCTTTTGTAAGCAAAAGTTCTTAAACTTTGGATTTGTTAGAGCCTAGACCAAATGACTAAAAATAAGTCCTAGGACTTGTTCAACTATTCTATTGTATCATACTAATAATAGAGGCCAAAAAGCCTTAAATTCAAAAGTCAAGACATATACAAAATTTAAATTGAAATCTAATTTCACATTTTTAACAAATATACTGCAGCAGGAACCTATTAGCCTACCCTATACTTTTTTTTCTGCTAAACTTGAAGTAGGGTATTTTCTACAATGAGGGCCTTTGGTGTAAATTTACTTTAGGACACCTGACCTTTTTTTAGGAAACAGTAGTGCTGCCAACCTAAGCACATTGCAATTTTGAATGCTGGTAAACATACTCTGACCAGAGAGTGTAAGTTAGAACTTCAGACTATTATTTTTTTAAATGCAATACCAGGTATCCTAATGTAAATTTTAGCCGGGCCCTTTAAAATGTTATGGGTTATATAGAGTTTTAATACACTCTATATTTTTAACCAATTGTAAATTTCTTTGTTACTTTTTCATACAGACCTAGGCCTACAATCATCGGAACAAATTTACAAAATCTCTACCAAGATTGGACATTATGATTGTAAAAAAAATTGATGCTTTTTTCCAAACTACATAAATCTCAATTAGGCATTCTCCCACAGAGTCAAAATTAAACTAGCAATTTTATTCAAATGTGTATGCATTTGAATCTTCTCTTTTCTTGAATATTTGAAGCATGTTATGTTTTGTTTTATAATACTAGGCTAAATAGCCTAGGCCTACTTCAGGTTTAAAAAAATGCTGAACTAAGTTCGTATCAGGACTTTATTTTAGTGAGGTTGCTTCATGTAGGTTGATTTGATTTTAAAATCTTTTAGGCCTATAATGGTTCCCTACCTAAGTATTTCTTTTGTTTTTTGTATGCTCTTTTAGTTATGTTTCTGTTTACCTAGAATATTTTTACTCAAGACAAATTATAAGTTTTGAAACATGAAACAATAAATTAAATGAACCAACTAGAACCACTCAACTCTTATACAGAGGCAGTTTGGTACACTGAAACAGGTTATGAAACGTAGATAAGTATATTTTTTTATCCCATCTCTAAGTAGGTAACTACAGTTGAACCATATTTTTTAACAGAAATATTTTCTAATCTTTGTACAGTTATGATTTTATTGGAACTGCAAAACGGTAGCCAACTCTCTACTATTGCCTAATTGCTTTGTTATATTATAGGCCTAACACCACATAATCTAAACTTCCTACCTAAAAAATAGTAAAACCTGAATATAAACTACACAGTTTCCAGTTCATAAACATGTATAGGTTGGTATCACCAATTTCTTAAACAAAGGTCGCAGCTGCTACAATCTTGATAGGGTGGCTGGTACTGTAAGTGAAGAATTTATTGTCCTAAAATACCATGACCTTTTATTTAAGATACCACTGAATGTAGGTTAATATGCCTATAATTTATTGTCTGAAAGAATTTAGATACACATTCCCAAGTTATTTCTAGAATTCGTTATGTGTACCTGCGTAAGTAGCTAACAGACATATATTGAACATCAACTAATGATGTTAATTTTTGTGTGTTATTTCACTCCTTAGTCTTTATAAATTTCAAGTTCATAAAGTAAGTAGCCTAAGGTCTTTTAAAAAAATCTACATACTTTAGGCCTAGACACAAATGACTTCCAATAGAGTAACCTAAATACATAAAAGATTCAAGAAGAGGAAACCAATTGAATCATTTGTTCAGAAATCTCATATGGACAATAAATGATTCGTAACTTAGTGTGCTTATATAATAATAAAATACATTTCTTGTTTTAAGGTTACAAGTGATGGAAAACCAAAGATAATTGAGCGTTTTGACTGTAGTGGTGCCGGAGATGTAGACACTTCGACTGTTGTCCAGGCTGTTAATGGAGAAATTACCGGTATTACTGGTAGAACACTGAAGGTATGTCTTAATTAAATAAGAGTGCACTGAGGGTAGATCAACTTTAGATTAATCGATCTTGATTGGCGAGAATCTATACCAGGATTGTCCAACTAGTGGCTTGCCGTGCCATTTATTGTGGTCCTTGAAAGCTTATTAGACAAAAATTCAGAAATTTTTTTTAAAAGCAGTTATTTTGAAAATACTTTATAATTTTATCAAAATTTACCAAATATGCTTTGATATACGGTAATTTAATCAAAATAAAATGTTTCCTCATATGTTAAGGAATAACAGACAGTCAGAATCTGTTAATTTGACTTATCACTCAGTTGACCAAGGCTTCACGACTTAGCTTCCCCCACCACTGCGAGAGCTGCACAGACTACTACTGTGCATCACAGCTCACACACACACCAAACCTGCCAGTGCCACTTACTGTCGGCTGTCTTTTCACTTCGTCAGTCACATGCACCTGTCAGTTGACCTTAAAAGTATCCTGCTCATCGTGACGTTTTCTGTTTAAAAAATTTTGATTGTTTCATTAATATTCAACAAGAATCAGTAAAACGTATTCATAGTGAAAACATGAGTTTCAAGGAGAGTTTGGAGAGTGATTCTTGATTGTTCACAATATGGAAAGATGCAGTGTTTAGTATGCATGCAAGTTGTTTCATTGCATAAAGAATATAATGTGCGAAAACGTTACTCAAAAATGAATGAAAACAAGTATGCTACCGGTACTTTAATAAAAGTCGGAGAGCGGTAGTTGCAGATTTGAAGAAAAAAAACTTAAACAACAAACTTGTTTCTTTAGTAAAATATTACACTCTCAAATGCATTCTTTGTTTGCAACTTATGCTGTATCTCTTGAACTGGTGAGGGCAAACAAACTTGTACTGGTGGCAGTTTAATTAAAAAGTGTGACATTGAAATGGAAAAAGCTTTTGAAGCAGTTTAATTAAAAAGTGTGACATTGAAATGGCAAAAGCTTTTGAAGATTCTAAAATATCAGAGAAATTCGAAACAGTGCCACTTTCATATCAAACCATACAAAGAAGGATTCTTGACATGAGTGAGTAAGTAGAAACATCGTTGGTTAGCCAGGGTAAAAATCTCATATTTCTCGCTTTGTCCGGATGAAAGCACTGATCAAACAGATGGTAGTCAGCTTTTAATATTTGTACATAGGCCTACTAACTTTTAAGGTCTCTTCAGTAAAGAGGAACTATTTGAAGTTTGTCTTTGTTAAGGAAAAAACAAAAGGAAAAGATATCTACGAGGCTCTGAAGAAAACAGTTAACAAAATTGGAGGCTTTAATAACTGTTCACCATTTTAACAGATGGGACACCAGCGATTACAGGTAAAACGTATGGATTAGTGGGGTTGATTTCGGGAGAAAGGAGTAACTTGTCCAACAATTCACTGTATTATTCACCAGGGTGCTTTATGTGGAAAATCAATAGACCACTGAGTTAAGACATCTAAAATCGGATAAATTCACATGTTTCTGATTTTTTGGTATGTTGTTAGGGTACCTACCAGTAGTGTAAAACCAAGTTCGACCCAGGTTCGTTCTCGTGTGGTGCTGATTTTTGGGATGATAGGTATTTGGCTGTCTTCCTCATAGTCAGTGTCGTTGATTTCAACAGGGACGGCGTTCATGCAAGTTACCATGGATATTCATGGATGCCATGGAAATGGAAAAAACAAGCGTCGCCTGATCGAGTTCCTGCGCAGCGGGATGGAAAACCAGGGGATTACCACCAAACAAGCAGCAGAGGATGCTGACTGCTAAATTGTGCAGACAGTCCTGGATAAGAGAACATCATATGAAACGGTTATCATTGGAGAGGATGTGGATCTACTGGTTCTCCTAAATGGATTGGGCTCAAACATTGACAGCGTGTTCTTCCAGAAAAGTGGCAGGCTGGTTGTCAACAGTTCACATCTGCGAGTTTCAATCGAGGGGACTTGCCGCTCTGCCCTGGATTTGAAATATTCCTCCACACATTTACCGGCTGTAACACCACCTCTGAACCTTTCTGGCAAGGCAAAATGAAAATGACAGCTGTCTTCCAGAAAAATGAACATCTTGTGGAGAGGTCAAGAAATTCCTGCAGCCGGATACCACTCACAAAGAAATAGAGTTAGCTGGGAGAAAGTGCCTGGTGGACCTTTATGGAGAAGCTTCTGAAGATGACCTCCACACCCTCCGATACGATTTATTCGTAAGTGCCAACGCAAATGTCAATCTGGCTCATCTGCCCCCAACCAAAGAAGCTGCTGCTCAACACAGATATCGCACGTACCACCAGGTGCAAAAGTGGTTGGTGGTGGACACTACCCATCCAACTGGGGTTGGAATAGGAGCGACAAGGGGTTTTTTCAATTACCAAACACTGCTGACCTGCCGCACAAACTCTTCTTAAATTAGTGAGATGCACGTGAAGCACTTGTTCATGCCAACAAGCAGGGCTGAAGTGCTCTGCTTTGTGCAAGTTCTGTCGAGGCAAGACTTGCGTGAACGTTGTCCCCGTTGAAATCGACGACACTGACGATGAAGAAGACCTAGACAGCCCCATACCTATCACCTTCTCATTCCAAGGATCAGCACCACACGAGAACGAACCTGGGCCTTCCAAAATATTTTGGTTTAGATCAATGATAAAGTTGCGCGTCAAAGATAGGTCATGCCAATGTTATTTATTTTAGTTTGTTATTAATTATTATTATTACGTTAGTTTATTTTTATATTGGATGAGTACGTCCATATGTTTTTTTTACTAATAATAAGTGTAATAACAATGAATATCCATGGCAATTAAATGTTGTATTCACTCAGGCTCTGATCTGTCCCTCCCTGATTTAACCCATTTTTGTTTTTCTAAGATAACGAGATACCCGTTTGGCCTACAGACTTCGTTCTGGGCTTAAATGAAAGCTAAATATTGTCTCTACAACTTCATCTCCAATAAATTTTCTTGTAGAATGAGTATTACAGCCAATATTTAGCCCAACAGATGACAAACACTGAAATTTTGCACTTTTTGAATAAAAATCTAATTTTTGAGGTCCTGTTTCTTGAAAATTATTGGACCTAAAAAATTGGGGTTGGGCTCAAATTATGGAAAATGTTCACAGCTTCAAAATAGGATAGAATACTTTTTCCGTAGGAAGCACCCTTTTAGGAGTTTCGAACCAAAAACTGAAATCAGTGGGAAAATTTTGAGGTTTTTCGAGCACCACGAAGCTAGCACAAGTCTTTCGAAGCTGCAAACTTGGTTTTACACTACTAGTATACCCTAACAACATAACAAAAAATCAGAAACATGTGTATTTATCCGATGTTTGCCCTTTTTTTTCTACCGTCAGTGGTCTATCTAGCAAGATCAAGTTTTTAAACTCATAGTTAAGATTATAAATCTGATTAGAGATGGAAACCAAGCCCGTTTACACAGGCAACCTAAGCAGTTTTTACTGGAAACAGAGTATGAAGACTTGCTAATCTACAACCATGTAAGGTGGCAGAGTGCAGGAAAGTGCATGGAACGATTGTTTGCCATAAAAAAGGAAATCCTTGCTTTCCTCAATAAATATGTACCATCTGACACAGCTGAACTGGAAGTGAAGTTTCAACATCCAGAAGTTTAAAGTCATTTAGTTTTTCTTACAGATTTGACTCATCACCTAAACAGTTTAAACTTTAATCCTCAAGTAAGAAACCAGACTGTTTCAGATTTGATTGGAATAATTAATGGATTTCGGAATAAGCTGAAAGTGTTCAAACATGCTTTGGAAACAATCTTGACACACTTCCCCAGCTGTCTGCAACTAGCAGAAGAATTCAACGATAAAAGACCTTAATGAGTTTTCAAGCTGCAGTTTACAAATTCAACAAGTTATTTATGAATTCAATACAAGATTGAGAAAATTAAAAGTCTTAAAAGCAGTGAACTGCTTTATAATAATAGTTTTGGAGCGACCATTGAAGACCAACCACCTAACCTACAAATTGAGTTGTGTGACCTTCAAGCTGACATGTTCCAAATATCCAGGCAAGAAAAGGGATGTGATTTTTTCAAGTCTAAGGAGAGATTCCAAAACTTGCAAGATTTTGGACTGAAAATGATATCCATGTTCGGAAGCGCGTATATATAAATATATTATTATGTGAAAGTATGTTTTCTTCAATGAAATTAATTCCACAACTGAACTTGAGGTGGACATTCGTTTGTTGGTGGATGCAGCCGATCGACCACAGTGTTCGCATAAAACACTTCTTTTCATTTTTATTGCAAAGTTTGTCTTAGTTCCTAAAAATATTTTGTCATTATATTTTACATATATGTAAAATATAGTTCAGCAAAAAAAAGAAATAATACTATGTTTTTGTTTGAATGGTGATTTTACCTTAGTCTCCATTGTTTTTTATTGTTACTTAAAAAAAAGTATGGTATATGGCCCGCAACCATAATCAAGATTTTATTTGAGGCATATACCCCTGATTTATACTATTGTTTAAAAACTAAATTGTTTATTACATCATCCTTATATATAATCCTGTAAGCGAAATTTTAGATTCAAAATTGTGGGAATTTGGTAAATCGGAGGATGATGGGAGAGGTATCAAATTAAAGGTATCGATTCAAGGAACGAGGGAAAAATATAAGTTTTTTCTAAAATTAAAAACTAAGGGGTTTTTGAGGTCCCTGAAAAACGAAAAACCTCCATAAGAAATACATGAGAATTTAAAAACAGCTGCTTTGTTTACATTAAAACATTTGGTTTTAAATAAATAAATTAAAAACATAAAACAGCTGTTCTGCAGTTTACATTAGAACATTTGGTATCAAATAAATAAATTAAAAACATAAAACAGCTGTTCTGTAAAATAATATGACAGTTAAAAAACATGTAAAATATATTTTAAAATAAAATCTGCTACTTATTAACCTACAAAAGATACACGTTGACACACACATAGAAGAGAAACCTTATAAGTGTGATTTTTGGAAGGTTGTATGGCTGTTCTATTAACTTTCAAACATTTATACTAATATTATAAAGAGGTAAAGTTTGTTTTTTTGTTGTTTGTTTGTATGTAGGGGGTAATCTCTAGCACTACGGAACCGATTAAAAAAATAGTTTTACTAATAAAAAGCTACACTTTCCCTGAGTAACATTCATTTCGATAAAAACCTTTTTTTATTTCAATATTTGTAAATTTAGTCGGAAAAAATTCTTAAGTTAGGCCTAGAATAATAAACCAACACAATTAATACATGTATTTACATTTATTACCATAGCAAACAATTGAATAAAATAACAGATAATATAGCTGTTTCTTCCAAGATTTCCATTAACGGCTGATTTCAAAATTTGAAGCAATTATTTTTGTATTTCTAGCTTTTAGGTTAGGGTTTTAAAGTGTAGACCTGAGCCTTGCTGGTTCTTTTAACCATTATTATAACTGCTATTATCAAATATAAGAAATAATTTGATTTGAACATTTATCATTATTTATCATATTAGTTTTGAGGTTATTATTAATCGTACAAATTCATTATAAATAAAACATAACATTTGTTTTTAGAAGGCTCCATTGGGGGTTGGCGTGCGGAGCACGCAGGGGTCTCCCCTAGTTTACTATAATAGTTTTATAAATTTAAGTTGTATACTTCTATACTATTGTAAATACATTGGAATAATTACTGTTGTTATTAGTAAATGATTTTTGTATTCTTTAAATTATAGCCTATGAGGTACTATTTGAATTTGATTTTAGATACCTACCACTTGGGTGAACCCTAGTGGAAGTTTTCATATTGGAATCAAGAATGCTTTTGAACTTTACCCTAAAAAACTACAAGATCGAATAAAAAAGCAAAGAAAAGAAAAGTTATGGGATCCTATGCATAAAACAGCGTTGTCTTCTTCCACTCGCAAGTTGAACACAATAAATAAGGTATTTAAAATGATTTTTATGGTTAATTATTATAAAAAATATGAAATTTTAGTAATGATTATTATTATTAGGGGGTTTGTGTGATCCACTACCGGGACCCACTGCACCTAAACCATGAGGTCCTCTGTGCCCCATGTCCAGGCAGCATTTAAGTAATGATGTCTTAAAATAAAAATGTTTTCAGTCCTTTAACCCTAGAACCGGCAGCTTTAACGAAAACGGATTTTTTGGCGTGTGCAAGCATTTATTCAAAAATAGTAAATGAACCCCAATCCAAAAGTGTTCCATAGCTTTTTTGTAGAAAAAGGTTCAAAAGATTTATATATGCCAGTAAAAAAATGATAGATGTAAAATTTACAAAGTTATTAGCTCAAGAAACAAAAAATGTTCAGTTACGAAAAATAAAAGTTCAACTTTAAGTCTACATAAAAAGTAGTAAACATTTTTTGTTTTGTAATTTTTTCCATAAATGTAAAAAAGTTTTGTAATTTAGTTCTAAATAGAACTGTATAAAAACATTTAACATTTTCAAATTTCTTATTTTGAAAACACGAGTTTTTATTTTCCTACTACAAGGCTGCTATCAAACGTATGCCAAGTTTGAAACGTAATTTACTAATATATGCTTTGCCCAAAATGAAATATTATAACAAAGTGTAGAGAATAAATCAAAGAATTGAACTGTATACTTGTAAATTATCTTTTCCTAAAAGTGTTTGACTTAGAATTATTTGAATAACAAAAGAGAGAAAAAATATAGAAATCTCTCGCCCGTTCACGCTATACACGATGCGCGCGCAAACTCCTATGTCTAGCCATGTTGGTAAAAGTTCGTTAGGCTTCAGATTCAAACGATAGATGAGACCGTATTAGCAGTCACTTTCCCACGGTCCTACACAATAAACTGTTCAAATATAGCATATTTGGTTTACAGGGAAAGTTAGCTTGAAGCATTATGTTTACAAAGATACCAAAATATCTCTAAAAAACGATTGTGGCCACACAGATATCACGTGAAATAAATAACGCTGTTTATTGGTTGGAAAACTGACCAATTGCAATTGTCTACAAAACGCCCCACAACTTTAGAACTATTTGTCCGATTTGATTGGATGGAAGTTTTGGATAGGGGAAATTGTGATGAATCGATCGATACATAGGTTTAACTAAGAAAACCTACTGGGCGGGCTTTAGAGATTGACGAAAGTTGAGTTATTTCGTTATGTTTTGTATGAATTTTCGGGCGCCGATTGATTTGTAGAAAACTAATAAACTGCAACGATGATTACATATATAAATACACGTTTTAGAAAGAAATTGTAAATACAAAAATTAAAGTTTGAAACATTACCTTTCCAATGGTGTTTGTCTTTTTGAGATTGGAAGATTTTTAATGGGTCAAATATTCAATACAATCACTCGTTACAAATGTGTTGGAGTGACGGTACATTATGTACCGTCTGCCGGTTCTAGGGTTAAAAAAAATTAAATGAGGCCGTTTTCATCTTTGTGAGAGTAACTTTGCCGCATTTGTTGGTGATTATTATTTTACAAAGCAAAAATTTAAGAAGAGCTGAAACTAGAAAATTACTTGAATGCATTAAGTTTACGGTTTTCCAGTATCTACATTGTAATGAGTCTTAAAGCTATGTGTAAAAACCAGAATTTTTAAATTCCATTTATAGATCAGGTATATGATATTTAATTACTGATGCGTGTTTATAAATTCTGTTATTAATTGGAAGAAATACTCTGAAGACAAAAATATAGGATATTAGAAACTTTTAAAAACAGTACGTCTGGGTTTTTAATTAATGTAATCTAATAATATATTAACTTAACTGGAGCCATAGTTAAGGCTCTTCTTTACCTTGAAGAAAACTCCTGAGTGTACAGTATGATTTCAATACAAAAGACCTGACTCAACTTGCAAAATAGTTGAAACATGCATTCGTAATACCGTGTTTCGGATTCTATTTATAAATTAATAATCTGGGAAACTACTTTAAGCTATAAAGAAGGCTTTATATTTTTTACGTATTAGCTTAAAATATGGAAATTATTGCTTAAAACTCCCAAAAAATGTGTTAAAAATAATCGATTTTTACTCATTTAAACTGTTGATTAAAAGGAGTTGCCGACAATTTATTTCAATTGAGATATAAGACAAAAGCACAAAGCCTTTAAGAACAATTTAAGATGTTTCACAACTTTTTAGGTTGAAAAACGGCGTCCGAAACACGGTAATACGAAGTGCATATTTTTGCTGTTTTACGCAAGGTATAGAAGACTCTTAAGTTAACTTGTTTGTAAAGAGTAGGTGTTGCAGGTACCTATTTTTTGGGTAACTGTCCTTTTGCCACCATAGTCTATTTAACACCTCTATTATATTTTGTCTAAATTGTATCTGTTTTTCAGAATATTTATCGTTTGGGTCTAACGTAACAGGCGTCACCATTCCTATAACTCAAATGAAAACTGTCAATATTTAAAAAAAGGCAATAACAACCTTAAAGAAGAAAAATATGTTTTAAAAAGATTTTTGTATGTCTAAAAGTTTGTGTTTTCATCGGTATATGAATAGTTAAGAGTCAAATTAGATTACAATCGGCAGTGAGGTAGATCGACAAAGAATCGGATCACTCTATTCTTTCGGAGCTTTTTAGTCAGAGTTTAGGGTATTCTCATAAAATATAAACGAGGATAATTTTGAGTTGGAAAACTCATCTGTATATAAACTATTTTTTTGTAATCATGTTTTTACAAAAACAAGTGTATTCTTATACATTTTCAAAGAAGGTAAAAGTATATGTTTGTTAAACAAATTTCAAGTTTTAAAAGAAACGCAAATGATTGTTTAACATGTTTTTGATTTTCAGAGTTTTCTTCAATATACCAGTTAAAATTTGTATAATTTTGATACACGTAAAACCCTAACTTTTATTAAAGTCCACTCTCCAGGGTTAAAAAGTATGTTCCTGTAATGTTATAATAATGATTATTATAAAAAGGTTCAAAAATAAAATATAAAGTAATTTCTACTCATTTAGGCTATAAATATAAAAAATTAAAGGTCGGCTCTTGGAATAGGAAATACGGAATTTGCGTAGCTGTGATAAAGATATTAAGTAACATATCAATATTCACTGGTTAGTAAATATTGCACAGTTTACCACACAAATACTGTATTAGGGAATTTCAACAGGAAAGATGAGCTACTGCAGTGATTCTGCTGGTAAGGTATTAGGTCGGGAGTGGTCTATGAGCACCAATCATGGTCCCTAGAACACGTTTTGGGATGACATTAAAATTTATATGTATGCACACTATCGGCCACATTTTACATCCGATTTGGTACACACGTTGGTTTTTCTAACCCTCTAAAATGGGTTCAATAATCCAAAAAAACCCAATAACCGAAAGCATGTTTTTTGACCGGAAGTAACAATTCTTTGAGATTTTTCAAACTACAATGAAACTTTTTTGAGTTTTTATCTAAAACAATAAATGTACGGAATTATTCTGCACATGTTTTTTTTTTACATGACCTTATAGCTCGTCTGGTACCCTCAAAATATATCAAAACGAGATACCATAAAAATATTGGGTTCAAAGCCACGCTTGTCCATTATTCTAGGTCCCAAGGTCGAGGTTCAAACTCGCAAAGCGCAGTCCATAATCCAAGGCCCGCAAGGTAGGGGTGCAGGCGCTGCGCAAAAAAGCACGCATGCTGGAAGCTGAGGTGGAAACAAATTCTACTAATATATTTTGTACACGCAGGCAGCTATCGTGAGTAGGCCAATTTTCCAAATATTTGGTTAAAACCATAAAACATATATACTTCATTTTGGAAATTCGCTCAAGTCACGTCAGCAGTTCAGTAGCATGATCGAATTATTTTACATTATGTTACATTTTCTATAAACATTGTCGATGTTTTTGAAGCTTTTTTCCCTTGTTTATGTATGTTTATAGAGTATACAATGTATTAGTAAATGAAAATGATTACTAACTGAAGGTTTTTTTAATAAGATTTTAGTTAAACTTTAATACAAAGTATAATGTCATTCTATTTAGTCATTGGATGCTAACAAATCTCCACCGCCCAGAGCAGATAAATTGAACAAAGAAGAAGCTGAGGCACAGGTCGAAATCCTTACTAATGTTGATAAGAAGATGAATGATGTTGGTCCTGTCTACGACTGTGTACTATTCCATGATGGAAACATATGGAGGTTAGTCATAAACATTTGTATTGTTCAAATACTTGTTTATTGTTTTTTTGTTAAAATCAAGAGAGTGGCAAAGTGTGTGTGTTTAATTTATATGACTTGTCTTGAATTATATATTAAATATATATTGAAAGATACAACCTCATTTGTGATAATCCAAGACATTAAACATTTAGAAATTAAGCTATTAAATTCATTTTATTTCTAAGCTATGACAGGGTGGCTAGCGACAGGGAAAACAGGGAAAACCTGGAAAAGTCAGGGAATTTTACTTTTCTGGAAAATCAGGGAAAAGTCAGGGAATTTTGGTTAAGGTCAGGGAAAAATAAAATTTCTAAGGAAAATAGTTAAAAATAACTATTTAAAATCATAGATTAATACAAGTTTTAATTGAGAAAATAAACATTAAAGATAAGATGAACTTCTAAATTAATCAATAAGAAAACTACGTATTCTGATACGTAAAAACAATTATCGGCAAGTTACGGGAGTGATTGTGGCAGCTTGTTCCAATGCACTTTCCGTGTTATGTCCTTGAAACCTTTCTCTAGCATGCAGTTCCTAAAAATGTTAGTTTTATTATTAAATGTTTTCGAATTTGGGTATCTTCGTATCAATTAATTAAATATTTAATTCAAATCTGAAACCAGTAGCTGGATTACAAAAACCAGTTAGTTATTTCTTTTGTTATAAAATAATAAAATATAATTTGAGTAATTCATTGTTTAATTTAATATTTATAGTCATAAATATGTAATTTGCAAGTGCTGGTGGCTGGTACAGTAACATAGATATTATTAAATATTTAACTGTTACAATAAATATTTAATTAAATATTTGATTAATTTCCCAAAAATTTATTTACTCACCAATATAATTTGATTGATTTACTAAAATAAAATTAGCATGGTTTTGTTTGTGCTTTTTTTAAGATTGGTCAGGGAAAAAGTTATTTAATCAGGGAAATGTCAGGGAAAAGTCAGGGAATTTCAAAAGGTCATATCACTAGCCACCCTGTATGAGATGTCTTCATGTTTAGGTTATCTCACAATAATAAATCAACATTAACAACACATAAATACAAAACAATTCATACAGATAAACAAATTATAACTTTTAAAAGACTTACTGTTTTTATTAACACACCAATTAGCAATGTAATGCCAGATAGTTACTGGTAGTAAATAGACCACACCAGTATGTAGGCCCTGAGGTGAACAAAAAGGTAAAAAGGAAAAAGATCCATCTTTTCTAGAAAATGGTGAACAATTTTAAATTTGGTTGTCTAAATGACCGTTACTACATTGAGTGTTGATGGTCTGTTTATACATGGAGCAAGTAGAAGTTAGTGGAGTGGTATTCAGGGTTAAGTATATTAGTATAATTAATGTACTAAAAATTTCTAAGAAACATAAGATGCCTGTTATGCATGAAACTTTTTGCAATAACACATTGAACCATACACAAAATACAAATAAAACAATAATAATGGTAATATTTTGTATTTGACTTGTGTGGAGTACTATCAAAGTGTTAAAGCAAATGTTTTTTGTTCTAGGGCATGTTTGGATACATCTGAAAAAGGAGATCTTGCTTCGTGTAATCTTCTTGGAGAATATTCTAAGACAAGAGAGTTCACAGCACTCACATCATTAGACAATCTGAACTACTCTATCAATGTTCATGATGAGGGCAATACACTTGAGATTGTCTCTATAGCATGTAAATGAAATTAATATTTATTACTTTAAAAATTTTAAGATGGAGGAATCTCTGTGAAGGAGAGTAAATACATTAAATAGTCATAATAATTATTCACAATTAAGTTATTTTTGAAAATACAGTAGAGTCCCGGTAATTCGAGTCGTGATAATCCGAGGTTCCGTGTAGTTTGAGCCGCAAATAGCGCCTCCAATATAAAAAAATACCCTAGAAACAAACTTTTTACGCCACTGATGTATTCCCTAATCCTCTCTTACAAAGTCCCTCGATACCAATCCGGGCGTGTCTAAAAATAAATCAGTCCAACTACTGCATTGTGTACGACATTTGTTTAGTCGCTGATATGGATGCAGCGCTATGCTACGTTGAACAACAACCTGAAGTTACTGCAGCCGATAGTGTATTACTCTGTCGTTGGCATGACATCGCTGCTTTTTAAGTTGCAGTGTAGTTAAACAAAAAGCTATTTATGATTTCTTTAAAAAGCAAATTTATATTTTTGTACTGTAAATAAAATTACGTTTAACTTCCATTTTTGCGGTTATACGAGGACTATAAATGGTAGTTTTATTTTAACCTCTACATATTCCGTGTAATTCGAGTTTCTCGCAATCCGAGGTATTCTCGGTTCCATTCAACTTGAAATATCAGGACTTTACTGTATATAAAAACGACTTAATTATATTGTTGTTTGTAATTTGTATTAAAATTAAAAATCAAAATGCTTTCTGAAATTCTGGCAGTCCTTGAACACATCTTTTTGTTTTCAATTAATATTGCTCTGGCTTATATAAGAACCAAGTATTTAATTTTCACTATAATTTATATGTTCGGCAATGCTTGGATGTTTATAACATTATAAGTCCTCCACAATAATTTTAAACATGTTCTATAGCCAAATTTGTATTCTCCAGACCTGTAGTTCTGTTATGGAGATCTCTGAATACTCAAAGCAGTAAATTTGTGTTCACCTGACTGTTACAGTAAATACCTAGTTCAAGACTGCTAGTCGGTGAAACAATCATTGCTAGGCACTGCTCATATGATAATGATCACAGTATTTCTTGTATTATTTTGCGTCCATCTAACTTGTATCACCAGTAACCCATCAATGCCACTAAAGTATTTACATTCTATTTACAGTCCTTCAATTGTAAAATGAAATTTTGTTTATTAAAATTATTTTTTAAATCTTTTGTGCATTAAATAATACTTATTTTTTTGAGGTTGGACTTTGAACAGTACAAACCATCTGGTTGACGTACTGTAAATCTGTCTGAAAAGGTAAACACTATGAGAAACAACTGCCACATGGTCACTTTGTTTACTCTTTACTAACAAGCAAGCTTGACTGAAATTTGTATGTTACCCTTAAAACATTATTATTCTATAAATATATTAAAATTTTTTTTACAGCTAGTCATGGCACTCATGTAGCTGCTATTGCTGCTGCCTGTTTTCCTGATAACCCTGAACAGAATGGTATTGCTCCAGGTGCTCAGATTGTATCTTTGTGCATTGGTAAGTTATTTGTTGAAGATGTTTCTATTTCATAACAATTTAAATTTGTCCTTGTTGAAATGGTGGTTTAGATACTTCAGGTAATAATGGTAAGATGAAAATAAGTTAATCAAGTAAGTATTCACATTTATATGGAAGCACTAGAGATGGTACACTAGAGATGGAAATTACCATTAAATTGTGCAGCAACGTTTTACTGCATCTCGGTAATTTGTTTTGAGTCAATTAAATCTACGGGACAACGTATACAAGACTCGGAATTAACACATAACCAGAACGTTCAATTGTCCTCTTCACTCCACTGCGTTAGGGAGTTCTACGTAACGTATTAACGTGGTAATAGTCTGAAACGCATTAATAGTATTACTTTTCCTATTTCGTTAAATAACGCCCACCTCTAGGAAGCACCTTGAACACTTGATTAAAAAAGTGTTTATTTGTTATTTCAAGAATAATATAATTTGTTATTATAATTAATAATGTAAGGTCTTTTATGTTCAAATTGTTTTCCACCTTCAGGAATATAACTTTATTATATACATTTTTTAAATGTCGTTTGTTTAATATTTTGTAAAGTTAACGGTTTTTGAGATTTTTACGTTGATAATATTAAACGGCTGACATTTTGAAAATGTACATAATAAAGTTTAAATTTTTGGTTCAGTGGTTAAACATAGTATATAAAGTGTAGCCTATATACCAAATTTAAACATAAAATCTTAATATCTAAAGTTATCATTAATTTCTGAAAAAACAAAATGGCCAACAGTAAAAAACTAAGTTTTTCTGGATATTTTTGAGTCATCATATATATAAGGCAGTACAAAATCTCATCATTGCAGGGTAATTAATACATAGCTTCGTGTAAAAAAACAGCTGTAAAATAAAAAAAAAGTATTAATAGCTTGCTTTATAATTTTAGCTGACAGCAGAATAGACACTGAAGAAACTGGAACTGCCCTTGTACGTGCGATGATTAGGATGATGAAAAGTGTGGGTACTGACAAAATACATGTTATTAACATGAGTTACGGTGAACAAACTCATTTCTGCAGCACAGGGTATTTAATTCTTGCTTTATTTTTTAAATGTACACAGACTGTGTATTTCTTTTAATTTGGTTTTTATATATACAACTTCAACACTTGACGCTTGCCATCAATTGCGTGTGTTTAGTGTTTGAATTGTGTTTTGTCTGTGGTTGGTGTGTTTGACTTCTCAGTCATAGCTCTGAGATGTATCACTTAGATATTTAAGGTTAGTAGTAATTTGTAGTTTTACTTTATTCACCCTTACATAGGCCCAGTTGCCTGGATTTATGTACCATTAGTTTTAGTCACTTGAGAACGGGAATTGATTTGTATTCCCGAAACGTCGTGTTTGATAATTTAGCACACACAAATGATGGCAAATGTCTGAACAAGTAATTATAATAAAATTCAACATCCATCATTAAATAACAATAACTTCAAACAGAACTTCAACACTATTGTGTTTAGTTAAAAAAGATTTTAATCAAAAAGATATATTTTTATTTATTGTTTAAATTTTCAAATTGATTTTACCAACACTTTGTTAGAAAAGTCTACATAATGCAAAATTAATTTTATTGGTAGTTTTGATTTAAAATTTTTACCAATATTGGGTTTTTAGTAATAAAAAAAATGTATTTCTTTTAAAACTAGCTCGACTATAAATAAATTTTTTGATGTTTGTGTAAAAATTAATTTACTTAAACTTATGTATTGTACTATTTTATTGATTTCTTTAAAATTATTACTTTAAAAGGAAATTTTGTATAACATGCCTCTTTTTTATTGTCAATTATAGTTTCTATTTCTATTTTAAGAAACTTGTATTAAATGTGGCATAAATATATTTCTACTTAACTCTCCCCATGGCAGACTGCACTAATTGAAATTCTCTCAGGCGCAAAATGCAACCATTTCGAACAAATGCGAGAATTTGCATATTCGATTATTTAATACACTTAAAATCATCCAATCGTAATAAAACTGGCACCGTAGGAAAGGAAATGAATTAAACTTTAATTTTTGTATTTAAAACTTTTTTGTAAAACATATATTTACATACGTAATCATCATTTTAAAATATGCAGATCGGGTTACAGCTGTTTCCACACTTGAATTTGCGTACAATTGTACTGTTATTTCCCACTTCTTCAACGGGCAAGACCATCTACACAAGTATTTTTCTATGGCTATTATAAAGATACCATTGGATTCGTCAAGATTTTATCTTTCTAATAGTGCCTTCCAATCAGATGTCACTATTTTACTCGATTTATGATGAAGATTTCTGTAAACCCTTGCGATTGGACAGTTTTCAACCAATGAAACAGGAAAATTTGTCAACCACGATAACGCCTACAATTCCTTATGTTTTCACAGATTTCTTTATACCATTTTGTAGAGAATAGTTCGATCTTTCTATCTGGGAAGTAAACTAGATATAACCAGTTATTTGTTTGTCTAGACAGCAGTGGAAAGTACATAATTAGGGCATACTGGTGAGACCGTCCGGCGCCTGTCGCTCCCACGTTATCAAATGTCCCTTCCTGCCCGTAGTATATTGTCGGCGAAGTTTCATTAGATTGATATCAATTTGCTATTCAAATAAAGATAACTCAAACACTTTTGTGGACGAAGAAAAGACAAGTATACAGTTTGTTTCTTTGATTTATTCTCTACACTTTGTTATAATAATATTTCATTTTTGTGCAAGGCATATATTAGTAAATTATGTTTCAAACTAGGCCTAGTTTTGTTAGCAGTCTTGTATTTGGAACATAAAAACTGGTGTTTTCAAAATATGAAATTTGAAATTGATCAATATTTTTAAACAGCTCTATTTAGAACTAAATTACATAACTTTTTTACGCTTACGAAAAAATTACAAAAAATGTTTACTACTTGTTATGTAGGCCTAAAGTAGAACTTTTACCTTTCGTAAATGAACTTTTTTTGTTTCTTGAGCTTCTTAGAAACTTTTACAATTTTACATCAATAAATTTTGTAATTAAATTAAATTAATTGCATGTATGAATTCTTTGAACCTTTCTCTACAAAAAAGGTATAGAACACTTTTGGCTTGGGATAGAATTACTATTTTTTGCGAATTTAAAAAAAATGCTTGCAAAACACTAAAAACCGGCTTCCCAATTTTAGCTTTAACCGCGCCAGGCCTAGGGTTAAACTACAAATTATTTGTTAAAACACAAAATACAGATTATATATATATTTATATTTCTTGTAATTTTCTCTGTATTAATAATCTAATAAAAGGAATAAGTTTAATTTAACAACTAATTGAATTTATTGATAATTTTAATTTTTTTTTCGTCAGGCGAATAGGAGAACTAATGAATGAGGTTGTGGATAAATACGGAGTAGTTTGGGTGACTGCAGCAGGAAATCAAGGCCCTGGTCTCTCCACAGTAAATACACCACCTGACATTAGCACAACTAACATCATTGGTAATATAATAATTTTTGTAGCAATTTAAAATAACAAAAAAGATTCAACTAGAGATGGGTCGAATACAAATTTTAGCGAATTGGAATCCAATTATCGACTTTGAATCTTAACAATAAACTTTGTAAAAAATTACTTAACATCGCAGTTTATAATGTTTATGTACTTTTTAACCGTAAATTTAGTATCAAAAATACAAAGTGTATTAGTTACCGTAGTTAAAACGTAATTTAAAACACACCAATGAAAGTCCACTTAAGAAAATGACAACAGTATACATGTTGTGCTAATTTTATGAACTACCGACATTTAAATGTAAATTAAAACACAATTGCAAAAGTCTGAGAAAGGAAATTATATGTTAGATTGACTACCCGTCTTAAAAGAACTTATGATGGCGGTAAAAAGTATGGCTGAAACCCATAAGACAAGAAATATTCGAAGGTCAGTCATGCAATTCAAATTTGAAAATTAAGGACCGTTATTATTCTAATTTTGAATCTCATAAGATTTATGGGATTGTAGGACCTAGCTCTAGTTTTAATTGGTTTGGTAAATGAAAATAGTTGTATGTTTTGTGCAACTCTATGTTATAATGCTTTACCAGTTAATTGCATTATAGTATATTATTTATTCACACCTTACTACCTTTAAATTATAAATTTAGTGTTATTATTATTTAATTTCTTATTCTTGTCATACTTTTGTGTTTAAACGAAAGACAGACCTCGGGTGAGCAAACTATACACTCTACATACATTTACAGCTTATTAAATCGTAGGTGTAAGAAAATCGCAAAAATCAAGAGCAGCTGCGATAAGAAAAAAATTAATATTTTGTTTATTTTATAGATAAATTCACTTCTTGTTTGATTAAATCGAACATTTATTGATCTATTTTGTAGTCCAATTTTCCATCTACAAATTTCTTAAATCCACAGATGTTTTGGCATACGAGTATTAGGCAATTTCTATTGTTTTAAACGATCATGTTAGTAATCTCAACTAACATACCAAAGTTATTATGACGACATCTGTGGATTAAGCTTATTTTGTGCAGTTATGTCAGAAGATATTTTATGGTGTTAGTTAACCCTGGAAGTGGCAGAAGTCATGCATAACCCTCTCTCAGGCGCAGAACGCGCAACAATTTCGAACATTTGCGAAAATTTGCATATATTTGCATAATCGATAATTTAACCCACTTAGAATCATCCAATCACAATAAACCTGGCACCATTGGAAAGGAAATGAATTAAACTTTAATTTTTGTATTTACAACTTTTTCGTAAAATGTATATTTACATATGTAATCATCGTTTTAAAATATGCACATCGGTCTACAGCTCTTTCCGTGCGCGAATGTGCATACAATTGTACTGTTATTTCCCACTTCTTCAACGTTTAAGACCATCTACAATAATGTTTCTTTGGCAATTATAACGATACCATTGGATTCGTCAAGATTTTATCTTTCTGTTGGTGTCTTCCAATCAGATGTCACTATAAAACTAGTATTTTTTCCAAGAATTACTGTAAACCCTTGCGATTGGACAGTTTCTCAACCAATGAAACAGCCCATTTGTCAACCGATATTGGGAAGGCACTGCCTTATGTTTTGACAGATTTCTTTACACCATTTTGTACAGCAAAGTCTGAAGTTTGTAACGGTGGGAAGTAATCCAGAAATAACCGGTTTTTTGTCTGTCTAGACGACAGTTGAAATGTACGTTCTAGTGAGAAACTCTAGCGCGTGGGTTCCCACGTTATTCAAGTGTCCCGTCCTATAGGCAGAGTGTAAGGTAGCGGCTTTTCATTAGATTGATGTCATTTTTTTATTCAAATAAATATAACTCAAACACTTTTGTGAACTAAGGAAAGACAAGTATACCGTTCTTTTCTTTGATTTATCCTCTACACTTTGTTATAATAATATTTCATTTTTGGGTAAAGCATATATTAGTAAATGATGTTACAATCTAGGCCTAGGTTTGTTACCAGTCGTGTACTTCGAACATAAAAACTGTTTTTTTCAAAATAAAAAATTTGAAATTGATATGTTTTTATACAGTTCTATTTAGAACTAAATTACGAAACGTTTTTACGCTTACGAAAAAAATACAAAAAATGTTTACTACTTGTTATGTAAGCCTAAAGTTGAACTTTTTCCTTTCGTTACTGAACATTTTTTGTTTCTTGAGCTAATAACTTTTACAATTTCAAAATAAACTAATTTTTAGTGGCATATTTGAATTCTTTGAAGTTTCTTCTACAAAAATGCTATTGAACACTTTTGGATTGGGGTTCATTTACTATTTTTGGCGAATTTTTAAAAATATGCTTGCAAAACGCTAAAAACGGGCTGGCCAATTTTAGCTTTAACCGTGCCAGTTCTAGGGTTAAAGTAAAAATGAAAACTTTAACTTGCAAGGTTATAACGGGGTTCTTCAAAAAAGGACCTTACAACTTTGTAAATTCGTATAAATTTATTCAAACTACTTACAGATCTGATTTTGGTGTCATTTCATAGTAAAATAAATTAGGTTCTTTACCTCATATTAGATAGATTCAACACGACTTCCATTGGTGATTTTGTAGTCATCATATCTGCAGTTCATTTCCTGTCAAACTTACAACAGCAACAGCCATAACTTCTTCAACCGCAGATTCTTGCTTTGAGCTCAGCGAGAGTAGTCGGTAAGGATGGATTGGTAAAAAGTATCATTGATTGGTTGACGTAAAAATCGAGAAGTATCCGATCCGCTGTACAAGTGGCCATGCAATCGGTACCTCAACATGTTTTGTCTGGTTGTCTTTTTCTATCTGTGAGATGAAACAAATTTCAGTATATCTAGGTACCTATTCTTTGGATGGTTTGTTTTGAAAAAATAATTTGCTCTTAATTAAGCTTTGAACGAATATGTTTTAAGGCTTGCTGTGGATTTTCACTGCCTCAAATTTGACAGTTGTGTGTATTCACTTTACCATTTGAATGAAAATATTCATAACTAAATATTATGTATGCACTGAAAACTCCCGTCTTCATCTAATTGATGTAACATTTGTGCAAAACACAGTCAGTATCTTAGTTCTTGTACAATTAATTATTAATCAACTAATGTGAATCAGTCACACCCAGCTAGAAGCACGCCAAGTTGATTTTGTAGAACTGTTTAAAAAGCTTTGCCTCACTTGCTCTATGATATTGTCAGATCCATGCCCCGAGAATTTCTTTGACTTAATGAATACCTGTTATCAACAATAAAACACTTGTCACTCATAAATACTAGGCCTTCTTGGAGGATTTTTTTTATATTCCGAGCAAAAGTTCTGTTGCACAATTGTGGCAGACTTCGATTCTACAAATAAAAAAAGGTTAAATTTTATATCTCTTATATAAAATGCAATGTCCTGACTGATGATCAACGCAGAGCTGATTCTATTAAAGCTAGAGACTTGAAATTTGGAAGGTACATCCGTCCAATAATGTAGAGGCGTACTAAGAAAGGATTTTGCAAAATTTTGAATTTAAAGGGTAGAAAATGCGAAAATTCATCCCTCCCATAAGCAGCCATATAACAGATGAAACAGCTGATTCGTATTTATTAATGTGTTATTCTGGTTACTATGGTGACTATTCCAAACTCTTTCAAAAAAAGTGTGTTGATTTTATAATAATAGGCCTAACCTAAAATTGTGTTAAACCTTTGGTCCAAATAAGCTGTTTTATTTATAATGTGTAACAATAATATAATGTTAAATTGTAATATTAGATGTTTGAATTATTATATTTCATAGGTTTTAAAGGCCTAACCTAAAATTGTATTAAACTTTTGATTCAAATCAGTTGTTTTATTAATTATGTGTAACAATCATTAGGCCTATGTTGAATTACACGGGATACGAATTACAGGATGTTGAATTACACGGGATACGAATTACAGGCTTTCAAAGTTTCAAATTAAGCAATAGCGAAGCATTGCAGGGTCC
Source organism: Philaenus spumarius (assembly GCA_018207615.1). NCBI lineage: Eukaryota > Metazoa > Arthropoda > Insecta > Hemiptera > Aphrophoridae > Philaenus > Philaenus spumarius. The sequence goes on from JAGFPH010004666.1 coordinate 89,481, forward strand.
ACTAGTAATTTATATTAATCCTTATTTAATTTTGGTATTAGGTGTAGGGGCTTATGTATCACCTGAAATGATGCAAGCTGAATATTCCTTACGTCAGAAACTTCCTGGCATGCCGTATACTTGGACATCACGAGGACCTACAACAGACGGCGATAAAGGAGTTTCTATTTGTGCTCCTGGAGCAGCAATAACCTCAGTTCCATGTTTTACTTTACATGGAACTCAGCTTTTAAATGGGACAAGTATGGCCTCGCCTCATGTTGCTGGTGCAGTAGGTATGTTTTATAGTTATAAATAAATACTCTAAGCTAACTTACATAAATGATGTGTTTTGGTTTGCTATAAATTTATTTACATTTTAATAACACATTTCTTTGTCTTTGTTTACAGCCGTATTATTATCAGGGTTAAAATCAAAAGGATTAAAATATTCACCGTATTCTGTGAAACGAGCTCTGGAAAACTCAGCACTATTTGTCGACACTATGGATACTTTTGCCCAAGGCAATGGTCTTCTTCAGGCAAGTTTTACATTTACTCATTTGAGGTTCTATTAAGTCTTTTTTTATAACTGTTTAAGAACCCTACAAAGACATCTTTGTAATTAAAAAAATATAAACTTTTAAAATTTTTAAGTGAAATAACTCTATTTGTTTTTTAAAAAAACTTTTGTTTATTTGGTATACTCTTTTTATAAAGACCGCGATATAATTACTGATAATATTTAAACTGGAGAAGGAAATAGTTTAAATATTTCCTTATTGTTCCTTATTGTTAAACAAAAAACAATAACAGAAAAATTTAGTGAAGATTTATGTTAATTGCACCCCCTAAGCTATGTTAATGTAGTAACCCTTATGCACATTTCAATGACATAGTCATCATCCTCAGAGGGCTTTAACACTACTGAACTAAACTAGTCTAGGGTATACTCTGTCCTCCCCACTCCTCTCCGTTCACAACCAATCACAACGCGTCTAGGTAGGAGTAGGAGGAGCGATGTAAACCGTTACAAGCCTTAATAAATATAAATTAAAATAATAAAAAATATAAATTCTTTTAACAATAAATAAAATAAACTTAAATATAATAAAAAATACTGTAAAAAAATGTAAAATACAAACAAAAATTATAAATAAACTTAATATTCTAACACAATAAACTGAGTACAAATTAGTAATCTATACATAATTAATTTGCTAGGGGTTATTTTGTGAGTAGAACTCCTC
>JAGFPH010004666.1:99854-114051 GCA_018207615.1 Philaenus spumarius
CATGTAGTTATTGATTTTTGTGTTAGTTTTTTATGCAGCAAGTTTTTATTGTTATTTACATTAAAAAACATTTGGATGAGATGGGTTTCAAAAACAGAAACATTTTTGTTTGTAAATTGGTTGTATTTGTAAGCAAATTTAAAAAAAAAAAATACTATTCATATTCTCTTATAAGTTAGCAATGACTTTCTGAACTTCGACTATCCAGTATTGAGCAACTTACTCAGGAATGCATGACAACAAAGTAAAATAGAACAATTGTTAGTCTCGCCATTGTGAATATTGATATATTAATTATTATATATATGACTTACCGTCTTCAATATTCCGTTTTTTTTCCATCCAGCCATTCTCAAGTTTATTTTAGGTTTCCCTTTGTCATATTACACAATCACTTACATGTAGTTTCACATAAACAAAAACACTTACACATAAACAAAACCACTTTCATGTAAGTTACACATAAACAAAAACACTTACACGCCTGTATTATTTTAGAAAAACCTATTGACTCATGAGTCGATTACATTGGATGATGTCCTGGTATGCAAGAGTTAATTCGTTGGGAAAAGATGATGGGTGATCTACCTAGATGTCAATATAGTGTCGTAGAACGTGTAGGATTCGAAGTTTAACTTTTCGTGTAGTAATATGCCACTATCTATTTTATTGTTCTTGTATATTGTCAACGATCAATATAAAACTAAATCTGAATCGCAATCTCTCAGTTGATATCTCGATATCTCAATTGAGCTTCGATATCAAGTAGGCAGTTGCTACAAAGATAACGATGGTTTTTGTTTTGCAAGATGCAAGATCAAAAGCTTTTTTCTATCAACCCTACAAGTGAACGCAAGTGTTACTTTTAATGGACCTAGTTTGTCAAACAATATCGATAATTTTAATAATTACGTACTTCAATCAACGCAATAATTTAACAAAGAGAAACTTCCTGACGTCAGGTAACCGCCGTAAATTAGCCTACCTTCAAAACAACGTAAGTACTTTTACAATATCAAACATGGTCCCATCGTAAGCCGGATTGAATTGCAAGCTTTCAACAAACTACAATATACAGTCTACTATTTCAATTTCAATAAAACATTTTTAGTGGAAACTAGGTCTAGCTTCCAAGTTACCTACAAATAGACTTAACTTTGTTCAAATCTTTTATAACCTATTTCAATCATAGCCTCAAATAGGCCTACACATTCAATCGTTAATTTCATTCTAAAACCTGCAAACAGGTTCAACTTCGTTTATCAAACAGGTCTGATCAACGTATTTAATTTGCATTTTGCAAATAGGCCTAATCATTAACTATTGAAAACTATTGTGTCTTATATCTAACCTATAACTTTATGTTCATGTTTTTAAATGGCAAGCCTACTTTATACCGAATTATGCATACTTTGTAATTTTATTTGTGATTGAAAACTATTGTGTCTTATGTCTAACCTATAACTTTATGTTCATGTTTTTAAATATTAAGCCTACTTTATACTGAATTATGCATACCTTGTAATTATTGTATTTGTGATTGAATTCATTGTGTCTCAATAATATTGTCACAATCAAAATAATAGTTTGGCTAATTTATAAACTATTTTACTGCTATTAGGCTTGCACTTGGTTTTTTATTATTTCACTACTAAGCAAATTTTCAAAAATTGCCACCTACTCTTAGTTCTGTATAAATATATTTAAAAAAAACATGGAGACTAAGTTAAATCAAGATCTTCAATTAGTCATAAGTTCTCGCCAATTATATTTAAAACGTATAGAAACTATATACAATCTTAGTATAAATATGGTGATCAGTTCACCTGATATATTGCAATTTAAGGCAAGGTGTCTACAATTAGAAGAATCATACAATCATTTTTTGTCATTTCATTCAAAAGTAATTGAATTAAAGATTCAGACCGGGCAAGATTTTAGTGCAGACGAAACATTAGTCGCTGAGGTTGACGACAAGTATTATGTAGTCAAAGCGGCTCAAGAGAGTTTATTTCCTTGTGCTCCAACTGAGCAAAGTTCAATAAACCAACCTGTTGGTTCGCTTTCAATAGGCCTACCTCGAGTTAATTTACCAAAACTAAATTTACCTTCCTTTTCAGGCCAAATCAAAGACTGGCCTAATTTCAAAGATATGTTCACTAATTTAATACATGAACATCCAACGATTTCTGATATTGAAAAATTTCAATATCTTATCTCATCATGTACTAATGAAGCACTGCAACTTGTTAAATCTTTACCAATTGTGTCTTCAAATTATTCAATAATATGGCAAACACTTTTTGATCGGTATAACAATCCTCGTCTTATTGCTGGGCAATATTTAGATCAAATTTTGCAACTTAAACCATTACAAACTGAATCAGCATTTAAACTGCGACAGTTCCTTGATTCTTTAACAGAAGGGCTCGGTGCTATTAAAAATATCGAACTTCCGGTAGATCTCAGTGACTTTATCATGTCTCATATGACTTTGCAAAGGTTAGATCCACATACAAGACAACTTTTTGAAAGACAATTAGACCAATCAAAATTTCCAACATTTGCAAATGTCCTGACATTTTTACAAGACCATTGCAAATCATTGGAGGCTTCAGCGAGCCAGAATATTAGCAATTCTAAAATGCCATTTCAGTCTCAAGCTTCAATTAAAACACCTGTTTGGAAGGCCTATAGTAATTCAAAATTATCTAAAGAAAACAAATCGGCTGGATTCAACTCGGCCCCTCGTGCATTTGTTGTTAGCCGATCTTCTAAATTGTGTTCTTACTGTCAAAAGGATCATCGCATATATGTTTGTGAAAACTTTATAAAGTTAACCTCCAATGATAAATTCAATTGGATAAAATCAAAAGCTGCATGCCTAAATTGTCTTAGTTTTCAGCATAAGGCACCTGAATGCACTTCAAAGAATCGCTGCCATAAATGTGGGAAACCTCATCATACTTATCTTCACTTAGACTCGTATAATTCTCAAACAAGATCAAATGCAGCAACACCAGAACAACAACCTGAAGGTTCCAGTATAGTCTCTGCCTCAGCTACTGTGATTACATCTACACTGCTTGGTACCGTACAGCTTTGTATCCAAACCACTCATGGTACGTTTCATACTGTGCGTGGCTTAATCGATCCTGGTTCACAGGCTTCATTCATAACAGAGCGATGTGTAAAGCGCCTAGCATTACCTCGAAACCGTATCCAGGTCCCTATCTTTGGCTTGGGTACTACTCCAATCAATTCAAACAAGGGTATTGTTAACTGCTTTGTTAAACCATGTTTCCAGAGTCAACAAACTTTATCCTTTCAAGCTATAATTCTATCTGAAATAACGCATTCACTTCCTAATGGGTATTTGGACGATCAAGTCAAACAATATTTCAACAACTTCAACTTAGCCGATCCTGACTATCACTCTCCTGGTGCAATTGATATTCTGCTTGGTTGTGATTTATATGAAGACATTTTTACTGGTAAACGACAGAATACACCAGATGGTTATCCTACTGCTTTTGATAGTATATTTGGTTGGGTACTGTTAGGTTCCACTACTCATATGGTAAACACTAAGTCTATTACTACTTGTCTGTCTCGTGTGGAAACATCACTAGAACATGTCTTAACAAGAGACTGAAGAACCTCCTACTACTAGCCAAATAAGTCCAGCAGAACAACAGTGTGAAAACTTCTACGCAGCTACTCATCAGCGTACCTCTTCAGGTAGATATATTACTTCTTTACCGTTTAAGGACAATCCTAAATTGCTTGGTGAATCTTTTAATTTGGCCTTTACTCGCTTTAAACATTTAGAACGAAAATTGCAGCGGGATCCAGAATTAAAAAACGCTTATAAAAATTTTATTCACGAGTATGAAGAACTTGGTCACATGCAACGAACAAATCCCCAACAAGATTTACATTATGTCATACCACACCATGCTGTTTTCAAAGAAAGTAGTTCTACCACAAAGCTACGTGTGGTGTTTGATGCCTCGGCCAAGACGTCTAATGGTGTTTCTCTAAATGATATTTTGTACTCAGGCCCTAAGCTGCAACGCAATATCACTGAAATAATATTTCAATTTCGCTTTCATAAAGTAGTTATTACAGCGGACATTTGTAAAATGTTCCGTCAAATTTTAGTTGATGATGAACATCAATTGTATCAACAAATACTCTGGCGTGATTCTCCCGAATTACCTGTTCAATTATATAAATTAAAAACGGTCACTTATGGCATGACTTGCTCTCCTTATCAAGCAATTCGAACTCTACAACAATTAGCTAAAGATGAAGGTCATCAGTTTCCTCTTGCTGCACAATCTCTTTCCACCGACACTTATGTGGATGACATCGTGACGGGTACAACTTCAGTCGAGAAGGCTATCCTACTTCAACAACAACTTACATCTCTATTAAAAGCTGGCGGCTTCAATAAACGTCAATCAAGACTTTTGTGAGACACCATTTCGCTTGGAAGATGATCAACAAACTCTTAAAATTCTGGGAGTCCAGTGGCAATCTGCCCAAGACACCTTTACTTATCATGTAAACAATCAAACATTTGTATCTACTAAACGTGGCATACTATCTCTTATTGCTCGAATTTTTGATCCTATGGGTTGGTTATCTCCGTTGGTATTATGGGCCAAGGCTCTAATTCAAGATTTGTGGACCCTAGGGTTGAAATGGGATGAACCCATTCCTCCCACATTAGAGTCTCGGTGCTATACCTTTTTTCAAGAACTGCCTTTAATTGAACAAGTTTCAATACCTCGTTATGTATTTGGCCCAAAACCAAGTCTGCAATTACATGGGTTCTGTGATGCTTCAGAGAGAGGATTCGCAGCAGTTATTTATCTGAGGGTGGAAATTGACCAAAACCCTACAACTTGTCATTTACTACTAGCAAAATCTAAGGTGGCTCCTACCAAAAAATTGTCAGTTCCACGTCTTGAGCTATGTGCAGCTCACCTACTCGCCAAATTATTAAACTTTGCTCAGCAACAACTACTTCGCAGCCCAGTTGATAAATTGCCTATCTATGCTTGGACCGACTCTGCTGTAACACTCAGCTGGCTTCACACGTCGTCACATTTGCTGAAGACCTTCGTAGGTAACAGAGTTGCAGATATTAGTCGACTCACTGATATTTCCTGGTGGCAACATACTCCAGGATGCTCAAATCCCGCTGACTGTGCTTCGCGTGGAATACTTCCTTCTCAATTACTTCATCATCCACTATGGTGGACAGGTCCAGAATGGTTAGTTCAAACACAGTCTAACTGGCCTCTTCAAAATATTTCTGACTCTACTTCAGAGAGCCAACTTGAACAACGTCATATAACTGTGGTGTGCTCCGCTGTTGCTCAAATTGAAGCAGCCGTAATAGATTTAAAAATATTTTCAAATTACCTCAGACTACTGCGAGTAGTCGCTTGGTGTCTTCGTTTTGTTAACAACTGTCGAAACCCACATCAATCTTCAAAACTAGCATTACAGGCCACTGAACTAGAAAGTGGACTACATTTCTGCTGTAAAATAGTGCAACAAGAATGCTTTGTAACGTTAAAAGGGCAACTCACAAGTTCAAAGAATGCTTCTACATTCCAACAATTGAATCCTTTCATGGACATCCATGGTATAATTAGGGTGGGCGGTCGCCTCACTAATGCCGACATTGCATATGCTTCAAAACATCCAATATTATTACCTAAGACTCATCACTTCACTGATTTACTTATTGATCACTTTCACATTGATAACCTACATATTGGTCCTCGTTCTCTGCAAGCGATACTTTCCAGGCAATTTTGGATTTTGTCTGCACGTCAAGCAATTAGAAAACGTCTCCATCGTTGTGTGCGTTGCATTCGCTTCAACCCAACGGTTTATCAGCCTCAAATGGCAACATTACCTCGATCAAGAGTAACCATATCAAGACCTTTTTTGAATTCTGGAGTTGATTTTAGAGGTCTATATACAATCAAATCGGATCATAGAAGCAAGCCTCAGCACCTCAAAGTTTATATCTGTCTATTTGTCTGTTTCACTACCAAGGCAGTACATATCGAATTAGTATCAGCATTGTCTACCGATGCTTTTCTTGCAGCATATACTAGATTTATATCCAGACGAGGAAGCTGCTCGCATATCTTCAGCGACTGTGGCACTAACTTTATTGGTGCTAAAAGACATCTCAACTCGCTCCACGAACTTTTACAAACTCCATCTGCCAGTAATCAAATTACCGACAAACTTTCTCAACGGGGTACCCAATGGCATCTTAATCCTCCATGCGCACCACACTTTGGTGGTATTTGGGAAGCAGGTATTAAGTCAACTAAATATCATCTAACTCGAGCATTAGGTCAGCAAATCCTCACCTTTGAAGAGTTTTCTACTGTTTTGTGTTCAGTCGAAGCCGTACTTAATTCTCGACCACTGTGTCCACTCTCTACATCTCCTGAGGAGATTAATGTCTTGACTCCTGGACATTTCTTAGTTGGAACTCCACTCAACTCATATCCTGGTATTGACTATACAGAATATACACTGCCATTATCTTCTCGTTGGCGTCTAACACAACAAATCATCAGCAGTTTTTGGCATCAATGGAGCTGTGAGTACCTAAATACTTTACAGCAAAGAACTAAATGGCTTAGATCCACCCCAAATTGTCAGGTTGGGGACATAGTTCTGTTAAAGGAACCCAATCTACCTTATCTTACTTGGCCTCTCGGCAAAATAGAAGCAGTAACAACCGGGGAGGATAAAACTGTACGTGTTGCTCAAGTTCGTACCCAACAGGGACTACTTACTAGACCAGTTGTAAAACTGTGTCCTATTTTACAAGATTAATAACATTCAGACCATATTAAGTCGGATGCCTTACCTCAAGAGTACTTTTAGTTGATTTTTTCTTTAACCACAACGGTATATTTTTGTTTAGACAGGATTGTCTCCTTATTATTTGTTATTGTAACATAACCAGTATGCATAATTCAGTTAAATTCTACATAATTCAGTTAAATTCTACATAATTCAGTTAAATTCTACATATTCCAGTTTCTACCCTTTAGGGAATAGCTACTGCGTCAATTCGTACCTGTCAGCTGCTCGGCATGGTATGCTGCAGGTTCGTTGTCCAAGGCTACGGGGCCTAGGACCACATTCTTTGTTCTGTGCCATATGAGGTCATCCTGATCTTATATGTCACCCCTTCCTTAGCTAGGAATTAAAACAACCGTTTTATGTGGGCGGTATGTCAACGATCAATATAAATCTAAATCTGAATCGCAATCTCTCAGTTGATATCTCGATATCTCGATTGAGCTTCGATATCAAGTAGGCAGTTGCTACAAAGATAACGATGGTTTTTGTTTTGCAAGATGCAAGATGAAAAGCTCTCTCTTCTATCAATCCTACAAGTGAACGCAAGTGTTACTTTTAATGGACCTAGTTTGTCAAACAATATCGATAATTTTAATAATTACGTACTTCAATCGACGCAATAATTTAACGAAGAGAAACTTCCTGACGTCAGGTAACCGCCGTAAATTAGCCTACGCTTCAAAACAACGTAAGTACTTTTACAATATCAAACATATATTTTGAACTGTTCCAACGAGTTCATAAACTTTCCCTTTTTACATCAATGTAGTATTTTGAGGGTATCGTCTATGCTGGAATAACCATTGTCATTCTGGATGATATGTTCGGTAAATTTTGACTCGGTTCTTGTGAGGTTGGCACTTTGTTTGGCCGACGGGATGTGTTCTTTAAACCTTTAGTAAAAGATCAACAAAGTTAGGCTGTAAGCATTGCCAAAACGAAAAAGTATTTTTTGGGGATATGTGGATTTAAAACTTGATATTTACTACCTCGTTTTAACTAATTTGATAAAAAGAACAAGCAACTTTAATTCTTATTATATCTTACTGACAAATAGATTAATTACAAACAGAACTTAAGATATTATAAAAATAAATTTAAACTTTGAGCCTTCTTTGCTGCAAATAATCTGTAACTCTATGCATTTAGGTTCATCTGTCGTTGGATTGACATTAATGCAACCCAGTCATTCTTTCTTGGCTGGAGGAGCTTATGAACTAATGTACTGTTTTTAATATGTTCTCGATAATTGCAGTTTATATCAGTCCAATGTTTTTAAACGGCTTACTTGGGTAGTTGTTAATTGTTATGAATGGAATACTGGATAATGGTTACTTACTTGACGTTGTGAATAATTGAAATTAATACTTATTTAATTATTAAATCCTAGGTAGATGGTTTATGTGATTCTTGATGGTATGGTTGAAATTAGTATTGATACCTGAGTCCAAAATGTTGTTAGTGTTGTTGTAATTCTAAGGTGGAATTACGAGTGATTCTGGTTGCAATGACCGTTAGTCATAGAATAACTGTTAGTAAGTGAGAGACTGATCTTCAATAGTGCTTTATAATTCCATTGTTATTTAATAATTATAGTTCTTCTTACTCCCAAAGAAGTTGCATATCTTTTGTGACTTTTGTTAACCAGATTCAGATTGATTTTGAGTTTAGTAAATCTAATTTAAAATTTTTCTTATTAACTTAGTGAAATGTATGAGGTGATATAATTACAAATTTTGTATGGATATATTTATTGAATATATGAGATAAAATATTTTCTGTTATTCTTTATATTTAAATTTTGTACCATTTCAACATGTTTTAAAGTGACAACTGACATATAAGTCAAACAGAGAAGATGTGAGTATCTTGCAAAGTGGTAATGGGAATGAATATAGCATACTCAAGCTACAGAAGTTGAAGAACCAACAACGTGTCACCAATAACTATGTGTTACTCGACAATTATTCGATAAAAAAATAAATCAATATCTTGAAAAATAATGCTTTTAAATCCCTTATGAGGGCTGTTTGGAAAGTAACCGCTGTTCTAGCGCAGCGCTCGTGGTTGTGTACGGAACGCTATCATTGTTACATCTGCCTTTTCTCTGATTCAGCGTGACAGTATGAACCTTGTTCTTTCACACATTCGTTTGATATAACCTCTAAAAATGAGCGCTGTAATAAAATATCATGTAAAGTGCATGCCGTAATAAGATTTCTTTCAGCATAAAACGTTTTAATTCTGTACTGTATAAGGTCCAAACGTTTTATGATTGAAGGTGTTGCGTGGCAATGAATCCGAATTTTTAAAAGTAGTAGAACAAACATTCATCATGAATGAGTGGTATTTCGGCCTTTTTTTCTAAGTAATGATCTTGTCAAAAAATTTATGAAAAAGTTTGTGAAAACCAAAGATTTACCATCTCTGAACTTTTTGAACTATTCTTGCAAATTTCTCGTACGGTTTTGTTCAAAGTTGTCACCGATAAATTAGGCTACCGAAAGTTCTGTGCTCGGTGGGTTCCGAATTACTTACAAAGGTCGACAAACCGATACGGAGCTCTGCCTTACATTTTCTTTTGCGGAAGGAGAAGGTTTTTTGAAAAGAATTGTGACGAAACATGGGTGGCGAATGTAAATGTTGAAACAAAACAACAGTCGAAGCTTGGGCTAATTTTCTATGCAAGACGAAGAAATCCCATCAAACTTTGTCATCGAGGAAGGTTATTGTGGGATGCCGAAGGAGTTTAACTGGTTGAATTTGTGGAAAATTCTACGACAATCACTTCAGCAGATGCCTATTGTATAAATTTAAAAAAACTTAAGCTAGCCATGCATGATGCTCATCCTTACAGTGTACGAAGAACTCAAGTCATTTTGAAGCAATTCAAATGGGATATTTTTGCTCATCCCCCTTACAGCCCCGACTTGGCACCAAGTGATATTCATCTCTTTACTCACATGAAGAAGTGGCTTGCATCGCAGCACTCTGATGACGACGACTTCAAAATGCCGTAAAAGATTGGCTATGTGCCAACCTGGCTGATTTTTTATAAAGAAGAAATTTTAAAATTAGTTGAACGCAGCACAAATGCTTAAATTTAAATGGTGACTATGTAGAAAAATGTAGTAAAATGCTGTAGTAGTAAGAATGATTAATTGATTAATTACCTTTATTAGAGGCTATAAAGCTTCTTTAACTGTACCCATTAATAAGAAATATTTAGTGAAATATTTTTTCTATGCAAGTTTTTTTATTTAATGCAAAAACAGGTTACTTTCCAAATAGCCCTCATATATTGAAATTCAATTTAAAACATATAAAAGTGTGGAAAGAAAGTAGGTTTTAGTTTTGGAAATAGGTTTACTCCAATTGTAATTATGACTCCAATCGCATATATTATTTCTCAAGACCATTTTTTTGTCGGTACGCCATAACTTCTTTAATACATCATCAAATTACATGAATAAGGCATCATTTTAAAGCTTTCCTTAACCGTTACACCGGAAAAACAGACAAACAGCTTAAAATTCATGTTTTAATAACAAAAATTGATTAAAAAACTTTTATATTATACTTTGTATGTTCCTAATGAAAGGCTCCATCTATTAACCATCTGTTTAACTAGCATGACAGCTGTTAGTTAGATTGTTTACACTGTAAGATTGTATAGGGAAACTGTTATTTATAAACCAATGTAAATAAATAAACTTAATTAGCAGGATTAAATCAACGTGTTAAATCAGGTAAATGTAGGCCTACTCCGAACTTGCGAAATATTCGCACGGGTCAGCTAGTTCATTTTATTCTGATAAAATGAAATGTGTTTAAGGTTGATGTCTATGGAAGTCAATCTCAAGCATTAGTTGGTGGAAAGAAAATGACCTTTGCAGTTATCCCGTGTGGAAAGTTTATACTGCCTCTGTACATTGCACCCTTGCCTGCTGAAAAGTGAGTAGACAAGTATTAAGAAAACATTAAGAATTTTGTGCTTATTTTAATGAATTAATTTTTAATAATTTTGTATCTTATTTTTTCATAACCTATATTACCTCATAACTTTGGCAATTCAAAACTTTTTAAAGAAATATAATGTCAATCACCATAAATTGATCACTCCTTACATTTTTCATAAATACTTTCATTGATATCTGTAATACATGTGAGTTTCAGGGTTTTTTAAACATCAAAATAGTAGTATAACGTAAAAAGGGTCATAAGGTAAATTTTGGACATTAGCCTAATTTAAAAGATTTAGTTATTTCATAATATTAATGAACATAGAGATTCAAAGGGAAATGCAGACATTAATTAATAATTCAGAATAAATCAAACATAATATTAACTTCATGTTTAATTTCAGTTTTGTTTAAATATTTAAATTATGTTTCATGATGTGTCAAAATATGAAAAACATTTAAAAGGTATTGGAGGGTTTGAAGCTATGGTCCACTAAGTTTTTAGACAGTGATGAATAAATATCGAAAGACTATTTCAGACATTGTAAGAAATAAACTTGATAGATTATGTTGGAAGCCTGTGTGATTCATCTATGACAGAGACAGAATTTTTGTCCGAGATGTTGGCAACATTCAAAGGTAGTCGTAGGGGAACATATTTACGGACCCCTGGAAAACAGCTTCCCATTGGTAACCTGGAGAACAGCTTCCCATTGGTGTCTCCTGGTTTGTATCACGTGACATGGCGTGATCGGAAGAAAGAACGAGGAAGAAGGAGCCTTCTTCCCACTTGCATCAGTAATCCAGTACAGAGCAGACATGTTTTGCAGTTAGTCCAGCGAAATGTTTTAACAAGTGCTTATTTGCGGTAGTTAAAGTACAACTACCGTTTAAATATGTTTAAAGAGGAGTAAAGACAGTGCCGTACATCGTACGATAACGAAGATGTGAAATTTGTTCGTAAATTGTCTCAAAAGTGATAACTTTGGAAGTATGAATCATGGCGTGGCGTTCTTTATGCATTTTACATAAAAACTGTGCAACGAATGTCTAAGTGAACTAAAATCAACGTGGATAGAGTGCGACAAATAAAAGTATTATGGGGTTTTCTATTTTTAAATTGAATAAAATTGTGTTGTAAAGTTTCTCTTTTATAAATTCATATTTTCTTTAAAGTGCACTATAAAACAAAAAATCGTAAGTAGTAAATTAATTTAACCAAGTCTGCATTTGAATAATTTATCAGTATAAGTTTTTGTATGTTTAAGATGAAATTAATAATGAATTTGTGTGTTTGAGTGTCTGATTGCGATAGTTGAGCTGATGAATTGCCAATTTGATTTAATTATTAATGTGTGTGTTTTGCAATCTAAAATGATATAGTAAAGTATTAATGCCAATCACTATGACTTTTTAATTTGAGTTTTTATCCTTTCCAGAAGTACTTTATGGTAACGAACCTTGTTTAAATTATAAATTCAGTTTTTAGTTTTTCTTTGTGTGAAATAAAATGGCGGCAGTCTTTGGTGAGGGAGGCAGTTTGGAGCCAAAGTTGCCATGTGAAACATGGCGGCCATGGTTCTGGATGAGTCCATTTTTAATCAGAGAACTGTAGTCACAGATGAGACAAGTTTATGTGTAACAGATATTTCAATGATCAACTGTTGAGTAACAGATATGATCAAAACATAACCTAACTTCAATTTTGGGGTTATGTTTGTTTGTTTTCATTGGGATTAAGGTGTTGTAATATTTTAAAGTGATAATTTAATTAAATAAATAAGTAAAGGGATTGAAGATAGGAAATAATAAATAATTGTTACACAGTAAAGGTATATTTTTTTATTTTAAAAATAACTTAGAAATATTTTTGTCAAAATTAAATTTTTATTTTTCATTTTTTTTTTGTTTTCTATTAATAAATTGTTTGTAAACGGCTTGCAAGGTGGCAGCACGTTACAAAATGGCGCCCGAACTTCTTTACCATAAACGAAAACACTGGGAAGGATGACTTTAATGGAAGCATAGTGGTTGGCTGTATTTCAAGATTTTTGAAAAAGTTTTAAAAGTTTTAAGGTTAATAAATAAAATTTACAAAGGGTTAATTAATAAATATACGATGGCAGAACTAGATGATTCTGGTATTTCGATATTAAATCATTCAACAAATGATAATGTCTTAGAAAATGAAAATAAGGTAAATGCAGAAGTAAATTCTGTTACAAAAATGGAAAATGAAGCAAAGGTTGATAATGAATCAAAAAATAGTGATATGGGTGTACTTGAATTTTTGAAACAATTTAGACAAGATTTTGAAAATTCTAAAATAGAAACTAAACAAGACTTTAAAAAGTTAAGTGAAAAATCTGATGAGTTCAGGTTAGAGGTCAATAATAAATTTGATAATTCTAAAAAAGATTTTCATAAATTAAATCAGAAATTTGAGGATAAGTTCAATGAGTTTAGACAGGAAATAAAAGAAGAAATAGCAAAATTTGATGAGCCGTTAGAGGTTTCAAATGTTAATGTTAATAATACAGTGGATAGTGTTTCAAAAGAAGTAGAATTAGATGATAGGCCTAGCAATGATAATGTGTTAATAGAGGTTAGGGAAGAAATAAATAATAATAAGGTAATTGAGAATAATTTTGTATTTGAGGGTGACCAAAGGGTCAAAGTCTGCGTAGATGATTTGTGTAATGATGAGTTTAATAAAGAAATGAAGGTTATGTTAGAAAGAAGTAATAAGGAGATAGGGTGTGACAATGTAAAAGTTAGATACAATGAATTTAAAAATATTAATAGGCCTAGAATCAATTTTAAAGTAAATTTAGAAGCATTGCTTAGTTTGTACAATAGTGAAGATATTATGGAGAGTTATGTAGTAGACATTTTTGAAAAAATTAAACAAAATTATGATCAGAAAAAGTCAAAGTGGGAGTATAGGTTAGGCTATAGGAAACTAACCGTAGGCGAAAAAGTTCCTAATGGAAGTAGACGTAGGTTAGCCCTACATGTATTACAGTTGCCGAGTAGGAGGAGAAAGAAAGATTATGTACCAGAAAGTGTCATGTAAACATACCGGAGGGTCAACTTAAGTAGATTGCGTAATAGATAGGCTACGCACGGAGGTGGTGCTAATGTACAGTTTAGACAAGTGGTTAAGGATAAATTATTTGGTTTTTTGGTAATGAATAATGAAATAATAAGGAAGTTTAATTCTATAGAGTACTAAATTGAATTTAAATAAATAATTTGTTTTTGAATAATAATAAAGCGTAATTAAGGCAATTTTAAATTAATAAAATTTGGTTAAAGAA